>JANJGK010000027.1:35939963-35944963 GCA_039081455.1 Macrobrachium rosenbergii | reverse complement strand
ATATATATATATATATATATCTATATATATATATATATATATATATATATATATATATATATATATATATATATATATATATATATATATATATATATATATATATATATATAGAGAGAGAGAGAGAGAGAGAGAGAGAGAGAGAGAGAGAGAGAGAGAGAGAGAGATAAACGTATGTATAATTAGCATCTGCACATATGTATAACTATGTATGAAAGCGGGAAAGATGAGTGAATGAATATAGCAATAACAGCAGTTTATAAATCCGTAAAATGCTGATGAATATCTTACAGAGTAGAAAAAAAAAATACAAAAAAGGTGTTGCCGTTAAAAATTAAGAAGAAATTTTAACCAGCTAATTTTGAATACTATGAATGTATCATAAGAACAGTAAAATATTAAAAAAATATATATTACCCCTACATTACCAACTAACCATTTTGACGAGAACAGCATAAGATAAAGCATATGAAAAAATAAAATAAAGGAAAAATATGAATAACCAGAATAAATATTAAAAATAATCAATGAATCATTATAATAATAACACGCCAAAAGACTTAAAATATCACATTTCTTTGTAAAATAAAAGGTACAATGACAAAACGTTATTAAATATATTCTTACTTCCAAAAGTGTAAAAATACTTTGAGCAGACAAAAAAAAAGATAAAAACATTGTTGAACAGACAAAAAAAAACTGATAAAATACTGTTCAACCAGCAAAAAAAAAAAAAAAAAAGTAAAGATCTTTGCGAACTGACAAAAAATAGACAAAAATAATTCTGAATAAGCAAAAAAAAAAAGTAAAGATATTTTTGAATAGACAAAAAAAAAAAAAAACATTTTTGAAAAAAAATACAGATAAAAATATTCAAACGGACAAAACTATTTCTGAACAGACAAAGAATACAAAAATCTTTTTGAACGGACATAAAAACCCAGGCAAAGATAACCTACACGAAAAGATAAAGCCCAAAAATATGAAGAAAAAAACCTGACGCAAAACGACAAGCCATTAAAATACGAGGCAAAACAAACATTAAAAAAAAGTGATCCAATACGTCATTAAAAATCCCGAAGCCACATCGCGGCCTCATTCATGTCCAACAAAGTCATTTACAAGGCTTCCACGATGCACGATGCAACAATTGTGAAATGTTTCATGAAAAGAAGGATATTGATTTTTGTCTGAAATAAAAAAAAAAGGGGGGGGGCATGAATGAAAATAGTATCTGGCTGAAAAGCTCTGTGGGGGAATCCGGAAATATATCAGAAAGGACAGTTGTTATTATTATTGTCCGGCTGCATCGAAATGTTAAAGGGATTTCATCGCTAATAAATATATAGGTTTTCTTTTCCCGTGGCGTCAAGAGCGAGGGCGATTTAAATATTAATCTTAATAAAATCAAAATTAATAACCATAATAAAAATTTCTAAATTCCTATAATCGTATGAGGTAGATAAATCCTGAAGAATAATTCCGCAGGAGTGTCAGTGTATCAATACATTAAAAAAAAATTTCCAAAAGTAGTGAAAGAAAGTGAATGGAACTTGCGTAGGAGGCTTCTTAAATTTCGGTATGTAGTTTAGTAAAACTTTTCGATGATAATAATAATAATGTGATAAAAAATAATTTTATCTCAACATTAAATAAGGAATGGGACATGAGCGCAATAATATTAACAATAATTGGTACTATTTGGCGGGGGAATGATTCAGTACCAAAAACACTCATATCCAGTACGAGAGAGAGAGAGAGAGAGAGAGAGAGAGAGAGAGAGAGAGAGAGAGAGATGACATGTCTCATGGAAAGGCCCTTTGGTGTCGAAGATTCTCAAAGGCCTCATCTGACCTTGTAATGGTTTGCCGTGGGGGAGAGAGAGAGAGAGAGAGAGAGAGAGAGAGAGAGAGAGAGAGAGAGATCTTCGGTTGTGATAGTTTCTCAGGGTCTTTCGTAAATTCAGTAATTAGTCCGAAAATTAGTTTATTGTTGTGCACGATTTCTTTAAAAGGTTAAACGATAAGTACCGGAAATATATGTACTGCGTAATTTTCAAATATTACAACAGTCCTTGAAAAAGGTATCTAGAAATGAATCAATACATACAAAAATACTTCTGGAATATAAAACGGTTAAAATAATTAAAAAAGCAATTATTTTGTAACTACTTTGAAGGAAACCCTATCCTAGCTCTTAATACAGGTAAAGGATTATTTCTCTGAAGGAAAACTCTCCTAGTTCTTAACACAGGTGAAGAAACAGTTTTCATTCACCCGAGTTTTTTTTTCCGGGCAAAATAGGGCATGAAACTAATTCACAAATTCACTACACCGATGCTCCCTCGATCAGTGATCTCAAGCAGCACAGGGTCAGAGTCGTCTCTGGATGGGTGATCACCTCTGAATGCCAGATGCCGTTGGCACTTGCCATTAAATGCACATTCATCCCCGACTGAAACTTGAGACAAACCTTAGGAGTTTGGTGTGAGCTGCAGACTATAGTGGGCATAGTAAGGACTACAATGAATATAATGGTTATTCTCTACCGAGTTCATTCTTTTACCCAGATGTCTATAGCGTGCATTTATTTGTAGGCATTATATTTCCAGTACAATGTACTTTATGGCGGTGGCATACGAGGGTATTCTTTTTTATATCTTAATCGTCTTTCCGCCAACCTTTACACAGTTCAGCTTTGCATTGTCCGTATTGACTGAGAGAGTTACTTACAAGTTCACAGCCCCGAAAGACGAGCGGCAAAGCGAACATCACACTGTCTGGCACTCTGCTTTAAGGCCCAAGAACTTTCTAGCGATTACTAAATATAAACATTAAAGATAATGCGTGGTGTGATTTTTGCATGGAAGCACGCATGATAGGATAACGAATACAGACAAAAATGTATACCCAATTGCTAGTGAGATATCATTAACTATTTACATATGGGTGAAAAATGATAAGTTACGATTTTTTTCAGAAAAGCAAAATTCTAAGTGCCTTTTATGCACTGCCTTCATATATAATTATTATTCGTGAAATAAAGAAAAAAAATTTCTTTTATTCTCATCAAATCTCTGGACAATGATGTTTGTGTATTAACCATCCTCGAAACATGGCGGCCAAGAGGTCACGATATTTTCTCGTAACGCTTACTGAGACCATAATAATAATAATAATAATAATAATAATAATAATAATAATAATAATAATAATAATAATAATAATAATAAAAATAATAATAATAACAATAATAATAATAATAATAATAATAATAATAATAATAATAATAATAATAATAAAACTTGGAGAACCCTTGCGTCATGTAGGCCATATATCAATATTGAAAAATTATTAGAGTTCTGTCCTTACATAAAAAAAATTTTGAAGACTTCCCCATAATAATAATAATATTAATAATAATAATAATAATAATAATAATAATAATAATAATAATAATAATAATAATAATAATAAAACCTGCAGAATCCTTGGGTCATGTAGGCTATATATCAATACTGAAAAATATTAGAGTTCTGTCCTTAAATAAAAAATTAGCTACCCCATAATAATGATAATAATAATAATAATAATAATAAAACCTGCAGAATCCTTGGGTCATGTAGGCTATATATCAATACTGAAAAATATTAGAGTTCTATCCTTAAATAAAAAAATTAGACTACCCCATAATAATAATAATAATAATAATAATAATAATAATAATAATAATAATAATAATAATAAAACTTGGAGAACCCTTGCGTCATGTAGGCCATATATAAATATTGAAAAATTATTAGAGTTCTGTCCTTACATAGTAAAATGAGACTACCCCATAATAATAATAATAATAATAATAATAATAATAATAATAATAATAATAATAATAATAATAATAATAAAACTTGCAGAACCCTTGGGTCAAGTAGGCTATGTATCAGTACTGAAAAATTATTAGAGTTCTGTCCTTACATACAACAAATTAAAGACTTCCCCATAATAATAATAATAATAATAATAATAATAATAATAATAATAATAATAATAATAATAATAATAATAATAATAATAATAATAAAACCTGCAGAACCCTTGCGTCATGTAGGCTATATATCATTATTGAAAAATTATTAGAGTTCTGTCCTTACATAAAAAAATTAGACTACCCCATAATAATAATAATAATAATAATAATAATAATAATAATAATAATAATAATAATAATAATAATAATAATAATAATAAAACTTGCAGAACCCTTGGGTCAAGTAGGCCATATATCAGTATTGAAAAATTATTAGAGTTCTGTCCTTACATAAAAAAAATTAGACTTCCCCATAATAATAATAATAATAATAATAATAATAATAATAATAATAATAATAATAATAATAATAATAATGAAACTTGCAGAACCCTTGCGTCATGTAGGCCATATATCAATACTGAAAAATTATTAGAGTTCTGTCCTTACATAAAAAATTAGACTTCCCCATAATAATAATAATAATAATAATAATAATAATAATAATAATAAAACCTGCAGAACCCTTGCGTCACGTAGGCCATATATCAATACTGCAAAATTATTAGAGTTCTGTCCTTGCATAAAAAAAAAAAAAATAAAAAACGTTCTCCCATTCAGTACGAAAAAGGAAAACAAATTCACTTCACAGCTTTGTCTTTAAGAACTTGGTCCTCACCTGCTCCAACCCTGAGTTGTCTGCGTTCCAGGCGATGACGGGGATACCCAGGTACCCAGCCAGCTGGAGGAAGTACTGGGCAGAGGCCGTGTTGCGGCCGTAGGTCTCCGTTCGAGTGAGGAAGATGATGGCGCTGACGTTCTCCGGGAGAAACCTCTTGCAGAGGCATTCCAAAATAGCTGCAACGGAAAAGAAGGAAAAAAATGATTGAGGAGGATTCCTGGAATTCCTTTTTTTTTTTTTCTCAATAATTTACACCTAACTGTACCAAGCAGTCAAAGACTGCATTTACACG
>JANJGK010000027.1:35919963-35937463 GCA_039081455.1 Macrobrachium rosenbergii | reverse complement strand
AGTAACTGTATTAATTGTGTAAGTGATAAAGTTAATATGTATATTTATATATACATATATATATATATATACATATTATAAATACTGTACATACAGAGAGAGAGAGAGAGAGAAAGAGAAGAGAGAGAGAGAGAGAGAGAGAGAATCAACAATAACATCATTTATTTACTTTAACCATAAAAAAAGCGGACAAAAAAAAAAAAATACACAAAAACCTGCCAAAGCGAAAGCGACAGTGGCCCACACTTCTCCCTTCCCCCAAAAGGCCAATCCTAACATTAACATAAAGGTGCGTGGAAATGGCTTCCGAGAACAGCCAGATCCTGGAACGCCAAACAATGGGAAGAATAAATTCCTAAGAGCTTGGAAAGACGTTCGCATTTGCAGAGGTCTAAAGGCGGAATCCGGTAAATAGTTTGTGTTGACCATTCTTACTTTACCATTCTGATCTGCGGGGGCTTTCTTCTAACCATTCTCGTCTACGGGGATTTCACTCTTCTCTTTCTTATCGAAAGCGTTTTTATTCTTGCCATTCCTATCTACAGGGCTTTCGTTCTTATCTTTCTTATCTATAGCGCTTTCATTCTAACCATTCTTATCCGCAGGGGGCTTCTTCTAACCATTCTTATCTACGGGGATTTCACTCTTCTCTTTCTTATCGACAAAGCTTTCATTCTTATCTACAGCGTTTTTATTCTTGCCATTCTTATCTACAGGGCTTTCATTCTTATCTACAGCACTTTCATTCTAACCATTCTTATCTGCAGGAGCTTCTCCTAACCATTCTTATCTACGGGGATTTCACTCTTCTCTTTCTTATCGACAAAGCTTTCATTCTTATCTACAGCGTTTTTATTCTTACCATTCTTATCTACAGGGCTTTTTTTCTAACCATTTTCCATCTACAGGGCTTTCATTCTTATCATTCTTATCTACAAGGGCTTTCATTCTAACCATTCTTATTTACAGGGCTTTCATTTTTATCATTCTAACCCAATCTTATCTATAGTACTTTCATTCTTATCATTCTTATCTACAGGGCTTTCATTCGTATCATTCTTATCTACAGGGCTTTCATTCTTATCATTCTCATCTACAGGTCTTTCATTCTTATCATTCTTATCTACAGGGCTTATTTTCTAACCATTCTTATCTACAGGGCTTTCATTCTTACCATTCTTATCTAGAGGGTTTTCATTCTTGCTAACAAGTAGAATTAGCCATTATCACTAAGTAGATTCCCCTCCGGTTATCTACGTAACATTTACTCTGAAATGTTCATCATTTCCAAAATCGATTCGACTACAGCACTTCACACCGAAATTTCCCATTGTCAATATAAGAATACCTTAGCAACACAAAATAACTTTGATGAAACTAAAAGGAAAAACTAAAAGCAGTCATTAATCTAATCTGAACATTACTATTACTGACGACTTATTATGCCTATAGGCTGTGATTGAAAAGAATATTGATAGATTAATCGGCTTTTTTCTAGCATTACAATTAAGAATAAGAAAAACTAAGCAAACGAATGAAATAAACTGCAAAGTCTACCTTGCTTGGAGACCGAGTAAAGGAAACAATTCCTAAAAATAATATCAAATAATTATATACATCCACAGGCATTCAAGAAATCTTTTCCACTGCAGAAATGTTGAGTGCTATTGGAACAGCTTATTGAGTGCCTGCGCATTAGCTATAGTTATTAAAACAATGCTTGTCAAATTTAAAAGAATAAGCACACAAGATTTCACGTGATCTGGTAATGGTGAAAATCAAGTTTTTAAAGGTAAGTAAACCATGGAAAAGTGTGCGTAAGCATACATACATTATGTGCACACACACATGCATTCACATAAATTGTAAAAATTGTCTACATGTACAATATACCATATTGGAATAAGAGGATATGCTCTTATAATCGCATAATAAAAATATGCGTGAAAATACGCCTGTATAAATACAGACATTCCAATAATACAATAAAATGATTGGACTACATTTCCTTTTTATTTATTTATTCATCCTTTTTTTTCAAGTTCTGCTAAATCTGAATATTTGTAAAAAAGACTAGACGATAAGTAGTGGCTCTCCATAAGTAAAAGTAGCAACTATAAATCTGAGAAAACTAACACTAATAAAAGGGTATCACAAACACGAAAAACCTAATTCCACGTACAATTACTAAGATCAAAAACAATAAATGGACGTCAAAAAGATACTGGCAAAACAATACCGCCAACGTAAATACAAAACAATAATAGTGTGTGTTTTGGCAAATCTCGTCAATAATAATAATAATAATAATAATAATAATAATAATAATAATAATAATAATAATAATAATAATAATTATGTGTAGTTCTGTAAATCTTGTCTTATTAATAATAATGATAATAAAAATAATAATAATTAAAAAAAATATTAATAATGCCTTGCTTACTAAATCTGGTCAATAATAATAATAATAATAATAATAATAATAATAATCATTTCAGTCTCATCAAAACGCACTTCACCCTGGTGACACAAGGAGCATTAGCCACCATTACAAAAATAGCAAATACGACAGGGCTTCGTTGTTTATGTTTAAATCGTAGCACTGTGTGATCGTGATAAAAGCTGCGTGGGCGGCATACTAAGCGGAGGAGGAGGAGGAGGAGGAGGAGGAGGAGGAGGAGGGAGGAGGAGGAGGAGGAGGGGAGAGAGAGAGAGAGAGGAGAGAGAGACGAGAGAGAGAGAAGAGAGAGAGAGAGAGAGAGAGAGAGAGAGAGAGCGTGGGCGATTCCACGCTACACAGTCGATGCCAGTGAACGCGTACTTGAATATACAATTACAATGCATTCGTTTCTTCTCATTGAAAGTGGGAAGCTTCATGTGATTTGGAGAAGGTTAACTGAACATGAGAATGTTTTTTTTATTTGCTCATGCATAAAGATCGTTTATCCTAAGGCTACACACTAGACACAAATACACACAGAATATATATTCATATATATATATATTTATATATAGATAGATAGATAGATAGATAGATAAACAGATATGCAGATAGACAGATAATGCATAGACACAGCCACAATGAAGACTTCATTATCGTTCCCCTGACAATTTACCAATGTGAAAATTGCGAATAGGGAAACATGGACAAAATTCCAAATGAAATGCCGGAATCACTGACACTGACAGCAGAGAGAGAGAGAGAGAGGAGAGAGAGAGAGAGAGAGAGAGAGAGAGAGAGAGAGAGAGAGAGAGAGAGAGAGAGATTTATCTAGCGTCACAACTACCATGGTCGCTGACGCTGAGAAACAGAGACTATGTTACCATAAAGAGTAGAAAGTACAAACTCATTATTACTTACAGCCAAATGCTACTCACAACATTTGGAGAGAAAATAAGTTTCGCAACAGATCTCCAGACAGCAAATAAATATTATCACTGTACTGGCCAAGGGGCAAATCTCTAACAGCAAGGGAAACATGAGGATCAAGTGCATAATCTAGGTTATATCAGTTTCCTTCACTGCTACTTTTTTATGTATTTATTTACCTATCAATTTATTAATTTCATTTATCGTTAGCACAATTCGCTGAGTAAGAAATTGTTTAATACAGACAAAATCCTTAAAATGTTTCAGTATCTATTTCACAAACGCAATGTAAAACGTACTAGGTCTTTGACCAACAGTCCGAAACATACTTCATAAGTCTCTCTCTCTCTCGGGCGATTTTTGAGATGCTCAACTTACAGACTAATAAACCATCAAATAAAGGCAAGGTGAAGGACTCTCTTGTTGCAACTGAATCCCCGCTCTTGAAATTTTTAATCACCGTTCTTTTTTTCTTTTCACAGATGAGGGCAAGAAAAATATACTCATCACCTATAGCACATATGGTGCAGCGTACTCAAGTTTTATTGGTATTTCCACTGAGGTAATGGGCCAACTGCTGAAGGAATTTATGTCCCCGAGTATATAAAAATAAACGCAATAAACAAACGTAGAGAAAGAAGCAGAGTGGCGCAATAGGCAGAAATGATGCATCATTTCGCTAAACATTAATCTCAGGGACTGGCATGTACAACTACCTGTTTCGAATGAATAAGCATTTTTTGTGCCGTGAACAAATGATTACCTTTTTTTTCCCCGCTGTAACCCTACGAAAAATGATCACGGTTTTCTACCACATTTCACATGATTACTGTTTTTTTTTTATTACCTACAATAAATGATTACTGTTTTCTTTCATATGTCATATGAAAACAGTCTTTCAAACCAGTGTTTCTTTCAGCTGCAACATCCAATGATTACTTGCTTTTTGCTGTATGTTAAATGACAGTTTTCTGTCACTGGTAACAACAAACGATTACTGCTTTCCATCATATATCAGAGAATGACAGTTTTCAATCATTAACAACAAAAAATTATCACGTTTCTGCAAAATATGAGATGATTTCTGTTTTTTGTCGTTGGGTACAATAAATAATTACTGGTTTTGTTATCGGCTACAAAAAATAACTTTTGTTTTCTTTCATTGCCCAATCATACAAAAATCACTGTTTTCTTTCATATATCAGACGACGCCAGTCTTTCGTCATTAAAACCAACATATGATTATTGTTTCATCCAAATATCAAATGACAGTTTTTTGTCATTACCTTAGTCAAATGATTACTGTTCTCTGCCACTGCCTACTTTTCCAGTGCCTGTGGGATTATGCCCCTGCTCCATCTTTAGATCCTTGTACTTCATTCCCTTTATTTTCTGGATCTCTTTATCTTGCTGTCCAACCACTCCGACCCCTTCTTTTCACTATCTTAAACGCTGAACGGCCGAAAGTGCCCAACAACAGAAAAGAATCATGTAACTTCAAAGCTTGATTCATATAAAACGCACGCGAGAACCCAATGGCTGTTCGCGTTTTTCATTCGTTAACATTCCAAAAAAAAAAACTATACCGCTTCTCTTGTTTCTTATTCATCTTTCTCTATATTACGGCTTAGAGAAAGAAAGAGACGGACATAGCAGACCATAAGATGGGCCTACAAGAGAAGAGATAATCTCCTTCAAGGGTCGAGCGATGACCGAGCCGCCTCTCAGACACGGGCAAGTTTAATCCGTCGGAGATGAAACGAATTGGCAGAGAATCCCACAGTCGAGACGTGAATGGTACGAAGGACTGATAAAAGCAGTTGATCCTCGAGTTCGTGATTTCCGACCAATATCCGATGGATTATGAAGCCGGCACGTCCACAGAGGACAAGAGAAGGGACGCGGCATACAATCGTGAGGCTCCTGAGAACAATGTCAGATTAGCTATTGAACGAAGCCGAATAAACTCGACCCAAAAACACGGAATGTCTTTGTTTTAACTAAGGTAAAGTTCGCCCTGTCTGACGGTATAAAGGCAATATCAGTTGTTGATGAATTCTAATGGGCGTTGGTGATGACTGACTGATTATAGTTGGCAAGTCTGTCTGTCTGTCTGTGTCTGCCCTTCAGTCAGCTTTGGTGAAGGTTTTTTTTTTACCCTGGCTACAATTTGTCATATATACAAGATACTGGCTTCACACCTGACAATGTATACACCTCTGATGAAGCAAGTATGCAGACTGGGTTCAAGGTCGTCATAGTTAATAGGTCACAAGCCATTTAAGGAATTTACCACCATCGTGGGCATTGTTCATGCGTGAAGCCCATCATTATCGACTATTTACTCATATCCGTAACAATATTTACTCATATCAGTAACAATTATAATGTTTTACAACGTATGATGCTAAGGTTACTCTCAACCCATATGATGTTAAGTTTACTCTCAACCCATAATCTTATAGCCAGGCTTAGTCTAGATTTCAAATATGTCGATGATACTACATTGTTTCAAATTGGTATCGAAAGGAGCGATTACAAACATCTTCACTAAGAGAGCTATTATTCACGTTCGAAGTCATTCAACAACAATCCAGTTCTTACTCAACAAAGTGAGACAGCCGAGGGCGTTTCGGGGGGTAAACAGAAATATATATCAATAATAATTTCCATAAAAAAGATATATATCTACGTCCCGCTGGAATCAAAAGAGGAAAAAGAATGTGAATCATTAATGAGACGCCGCTGGAGGAAGCAAGATGGCTTGAACTAATGGCTTTCTCGTCAGGGTCCGCGGTTTCCCCTCTATTAAGGCACAAGGAGAATACAATAGCGAGACGATACATAATACATCCGACAGCGTATTGTGCGCAGAATGGTGGAAGAGGGGTTGGGGAGGGGGGGGGGGGTGGTAAGACAGTATAGGCAACCAAAGCCAACCTGGCAGAAATAACCAGGCAACCAAAGGGTCTCGAACTCTCGATCACTCGAGACCAACCTCCCGAGGGAGTACACAGCTCTCTTTAACAATTAATCTCCCTAGATGGGAGTCCATCATAGAGATGGCCCTAATCGGAGCACGGCCTCAATACATGTTCGCTGTTTTCTCAGTTCTGTAACGTCTCTACGGTACGAGGTACAGGTACAGTACCTGGCCTCTGTATGAGGAAGATAGCTCTCAGTTTCATTCCTATCTCATTGTTTCACAGTAAATACACCGTTAACGGGTTCTCCATCGATGCTCGTACTGTTATGTCCCGGAAAGTATGTTTGTGCGTCAACAATATCGCAAAGAGGAGAGACTTCATAAAAGCTTCGATTTTTCCCTCGAACAACAGCGACGCCGAAAAATTCGTCGACACACTTCAGAGAAAGAATCGTTTTTAAAAAGCCTATATGCGATTTCGACATCATTCGGCGCTCCGAAATAAAATATCCCGAATATTCTCTTTTGTATCTAAGAGGCCGTTTTCGAAAAATGAGACTTTTCCGTCCCATTGTCAGATTACTGCGGCTAATGAAATTCCGAGAGAGCAATTATAAAAGAAAACTCGCGTAAAACTTGCCGCCATTTTTACTTATGTTCTTTCCGCACTGGACTTGAAGTTTCTTTACTTTAAAGTCATGTGTCTTTGTGACAAGTTTTCATTTCCAAAACTCGCATTTTTTGCTTATGACTGAACTTTGTGATATTGATTTATGTTCGCTAAAGAGCGCGGTTTTGGAATGGTATTCAAGGAAATGAAAGCCCATTTGCCATCTAGATTAAACAAAAATGTACTCTATAGTTTTGTCATTATACGGCAAAGTCTTGAACATCATTTTTCGTTTTCTGTAAAAGGTGACGGCTTTGTCTGTCCGTCCGCGCTTTTTCTGTCCACCCTCAGGTCTTAAAAACTGCTGAGGCTAGAAGGCTGCAAATTAGTATGTTGATCACCAAACATTCCAAATTGCAGCCTTCTAGACTCAGTAGTTTTTATTTTATTTAAGGTTAAAGTTAGCCATAATCATATGTCTGGCACCGTTATAGGTACCAACAACACAGGCCACCACCGGACCGTGGCTGAGTTTCATGGGCCGTGGCTGAAAGTTTCATACAGCATTATACGCTGTAAAGAAAACTCGATTACCCCGAAGAAAGTTCGGCGCATTTTTTACTTGTTATATTCTGCCCTGCACAGTATATTATTACATTTTTTTCTATGTCTCCAAGGGCTTTCTGGTTACGCGGGCGGCGTAAAATTATTTTTGGTGTTTACACTTCGGTTATGATAATACGACGAAAGCATGAACATTTGGTGACTTCAAATGCTTTGTTACAGAAATGAATACTTGGTGTCATATTTGGTTTCCAAGATGCTGAAAGATGACTGAAAAAAAGGTCATGTGACACCGCCTTCATTTGAAAGTACAGCGTGGCTTCTTAAGATTAACACTTAATACACTGATAAGACCTCGTCTGTCCCGAAATAGACAGACCAACCGAAACCCTATTATTAGCCCACCTTTACAACGATCTAGCAGTTCAAAAAATACAACAAATTTTAAAAGTTATTTTGTATTTTTCCTAACATACAAAACTGATCACCTTTCCAACGATCTAGCAGTCCAAAAAATACAACAAATCTTAAAAGTTATTTTGTATTTTTCCTAACATACAAAACTGATCACCTTTCCAACAATCTAGCAGTCCAAAAAATACAACAAATTTTAAAAGTTATTTTGTATTTTTCCTAGCATACAAAACTGAAGATCACCTTTCCAACGATCTAGCAGTCCAAAAAATACAACAAATTTTAAAAGTAATTTGTATTTTTCCTAACATATATACCTGACGATCACTTTTCCAACGATCTAGCAGTCCAAAAAATACAACAAATTTTAAAAGTAATTTGTATTTTTCCTAACATGTATACCTGACGATCACCTTTCCAGCGATCTAGCAGTCCAAAACATACGGCTTTTCACAGACGGATCTAAAATCAAATACAAATTCGGGCACAGAACAACCACTACTAATGCAATATAAATTCCATATAACACTGAATCCGATCCAATGAATAGCTTTCCATTATATATGCAACAGAACTTCCGAGGGATAAAAAAGCAATACGAAATTCATTAAAAGTAAAGCTTCAAAAAATTGTCCTGCAAAGACTGGCAGCAAGAACAATATTGCATCCCGGACACTTTCTATTTTATTTACGAGTCTATTCTTCCATACACAACGCTCCAACCTTTTGTTTGTTTTGCTTTACACGGCGATGTTTCATTTTTTGAATGTGATTCATATTCATTGCATTTCCGGCACAAGTGGCATTCTGCCAATTAATTCATTTTTGCGTCTCTGTACCCGAGAGTTTCATTCAAGATCATACACGTTTACACAAAAAGGGACCAGCAGGACCGTGCAATGCTCTTCTCATATCAGTATACAATGGCAGTTGCAAATCAATACACAACAGCGGTTATATATGGTGTAACAATGAAGTCTGCAAACAAAGTAAAACGAGAGAGAGAGAGAGAGAGAGAGAGAGAGAGAGAGAGAGAGAGAGAGAGAGAGAGAGGAGAGAGAGAGAAAAGTTAAAGTATACCTTAGTTTAACCAGACCACTGAGCTGATTAACAGCTCTCCTAGGGCTGGCCCGAAGGATTAGATTTTATTTTACGTGGCTATGAACCAACTGATTAGCTAGCAACGGGACCTATAGCTTATTGTGGAATCCGAACCACATTATACCGAGAAATGAATTTCTATCACCAGAAATAAATTCCTCTAATTCTTCATTGGCCGGTCGGAGACTCGAACGTGGGCCGGCAAAGTGCTAGCCGAGGACAGTACCGACCCGTCCAACGAGGAACTGAGAGGATAATACCCGAGAGTCACTAGATTTACAACTCGAAATCAAAAGTGACAAAAAAATGAGAGAGAAAATGAAGGATTGAAGAAAATCATGCTAATTAGACAAGCAAGGCTGAATTAATAATTTTCGGACAAGTTCAAAGCTGATTTACGAAGATACTGAAGTTGATGCGAATAGATTAATCTTTATGGAAATTTCATGGCAGCATAAATTAAGACATAATCCAAATTGCCTCGTCAAGAATAAATCCCTTTTTCAAGCACAAGCAACGCGATGATAAACCGACACAAAATTTACATTTTAAAATTCGAGTAGTCTTAGATGAAAGCCCTGACTTGCAGGATGCTTATACAAGCAAGAGCCTGCGGTGGTATAAGGCCAGCTTAATCTAACACCAGCAAGAGACTCACAGGCTTATATGCAGATAGTGCATAAGCTTCCGTGACCATCTGAATGTTTCTGAAAATGTCTGCAAAAAGAAACAAGTAAAAAATGCGCCGAAGTTTCTTCGGCGCAATCTAGTTTTCTGTACACCTATATGCTGTATGAGCCGCGGCCTATGAAACTTTCAGCCACGGCCCGGTGGTGGCCTGTCCTGTAACGTTGTCAGACGCACTATCATGGCAAACTTTAACCTTAAATAAAATAAAAAATACTGAGGCTACAGGGCTGCAATTTGGTATGTTTGATGAGTGAAGGGTAGACGACCACCATACCGATTTGTAGCCCTCTAGCCGCAGTCGTTTTTCAGATCTGAGGGCGGACAGACAGACAAAGCCACCTCAATAGTTTTCTTTTACAGAAAACTAAAAGTTGAGAGTAATATGAGCGAGAGTAAGTCGTAAGGGTAAATGGAAACCAGGAAGATGGAACAATGAATGTTAAATACGGCTAGCTGGAGAATGGAAGCAACAGAGCATAGGTAAGACACGGAATTTGTAAAGCAAGGAGGGTAGCAGGGTATGTGCAAAGATTTGGAGGAATCTCTCGCTGTGTGTTTCAAGGTTGAAATTTATAAAATGAAATGGTGATGTTGAAAATGAATGAAAGAAAAAGTTGTAGCTGTAGAGATGAGGTGTTTGCATTGTATATATGTATATGTAGCATAAAAAGCATTGAAAGGATGTTAAATGTGGAGATACCTAGAAGTACTTACAATAAGGGTAGCTTAGGTGACAGAAGAAATCTGAGTGTTTCGAGGTGGTTTGGCCATGTGGAAGAAATGGGGAATCATTGGCCGTTGAAAAGGGTGTACAGTTTGGATTGACAGGGGGAAGGAGTAGGAGAGGAACACCTAGAAGGGGCTGCATAGATTGGGGGGAAGGGGTATTTGGAAGGAAGGGCCTCAACATTCAGGAAGCGAGAGGGTGACTTCAAGATGGAGATGAATGGCGTCGTTTGCGTAGAGGGTTCCTGAAAGCCACCTCCGTCAGGAGAAACGGCTTATTGTTGTGTGTGTGTGTATATATATATATATATATATATATATATATATATATATATATATATATATTTGTATATATATAATTATATATATATACTGTATATACATATATATATATATATATATATATATATATATATATATATATATATATATATACATAATATATACTATATATATACATATATATATATATATATAAAGAGAGAGAGAGAGAGAGAGATAAGTGTGTGTGTGTGCCATTCTCAACCTCATCGCCCTGGCCCCCAAGTCGCAAGCAAAAGCAATCGACATGAGACTTAAAAGCACCGAAGATATTCAGTTACGTCGCACTGAAAAAGAGGAGGGGAGGGGGGGCGGGGAATTGAGGAATTCCTCCCTAATTAGCGGAGAATCAGAGCCATTGACTTCGTTTCTAAAGGAAGTCTTAGAAGTCATGGAAGGGACCCAGAATAGGAGCTTCACTCCAATTACCTCCCCTTCATCGCTTGGCGATCATAATTAGGGAATTATTAGATATGCGCAAAGTAGCTTCGCTGGCGAGATGTGGGTTTTAATCTTGTAAGTGGTTGTAATATGTATGTATGTGTATGTATGTATATATGTATATATACATTTGTAAGCTTATATACAAGTGCAAAAAAATACACACATACACATTATTATGGTTACTATGATTATGTATTTCCGTAATGGTCGAGTATGAAAGCCCTCTGCTGGTACGCGTTTGCCCTTGACACTCATGGCAAATGAAAGTCGAATCCTAAAAAAAAAAAAAACATAAAAAAAACAGGAAGTTTGATTTTAATATTCAGGGCATATCCGGGGAGCCCTGCAGTCCTTTTGAAAGAGGAAGTGCAATTGAACTGAATTTAAGCTTTTTCCTCTCTCTCTCTCTCTCTCTCTCTCTCTCTCTCTCTCTCTCTCTCTCTCTCTCTCTCTCTCTCTCTCTCTCTCGTATTCAAAGTTATTTAGCTCGAGTGTTAGCTGACTGCATTATTAAAGAATTTTATAAAAGATACTGGGACTTTTTCTCACTCTTTCATTTTGCATGAATTTTTTTTTATTCGTAGTCCGTCAAAGTTAGGATTTATAACTTTTCTTTTTTTCATGAAATGGCAAACTTAGTTCTCGTTCGGGGGCTATAAAAGAGAGGTGGCAGGTCTTTGCTGCACTGTCTGGTGAACAAAATATAAATATTAAGTAAAAATCCGCAGTTATGTATATGAGCAAGGCTGTATTTATCAAAATACAAAAATGATTAAAAATGGTCTTTTGACAAATACAGCCTCGTGAATTTTTACTACTTATTTCCGGACACAGTATAGTGATGCACAATATACGATGTAAATATTGTGCAATCTTTCGTCGTAGTTATGAATTTTTACTTATCATTTCCGGACACAGTATAGTGATGCACCGTAGATGATATAATTGTGCATCTTTCGTCGTAACTGTGAATTTTTACTTATTATTTCTGGACACAGTATAGTGATGCACCACAGATGATATAGATATTGTGCAATTTTTTTCGTCATTTCCTTGTTTTTCAGTATTCGCCAGGGATTGGAGGGAGCTCTGTGGTTCCTTTCAGGGTCGAGACACACTTCTGCAACTACCCCCTCCTCCATCCCCCTCCCCCTTCCCCCTTGTCTTGTTCCCTCCGTGCCTGGGGTTGATAAGATTAATAATGAGAAGTGAGGATTAGAAAGATGTCTCTTAGATTTTTAGAGAAGTCTCTTTCAATTTATAGTAATGATAACAGTCCAACATGGAAAAGAACCTTTGAAAAACATCTCCAACAAAGTTTGGTTAGAGATATCAAAGGGTCTTTAATAGGAATATGAGGAGAGGAGGTGGTAAGGAAAAAAAAAAATAAGAGGCTCTGTAGTAAAACATAAAATTCAATGTCTGGAGACTTGCAGCAGATCTTAAAGGCTGCTGTAAGCGGCAAAGGGTCACCATGAAGTAAGGAAGCCCCTTCACCACTCAAAAAATAAAACAAAGCCCCCTCACCACTCGATAAAAACCAAACCCCCCTCACCACTCACAAAATAAAACAAAGCCCCCCTCACCACTCACAAAATAAAACAAAGCCCCTCACCACTCAAAAAATAAAACAAAGCCCCCTCACCACTCGAAAAAAACCAAACCCCCTCACCACTCAAAAAATAAAACAAAGCCCCCCCCCCCTCACCACTCACAAAATCAAACAAAGCCGCTCACCACTAAGAAAATGAAACAGCCCCCTGCACCGCTCAAAAAATAAAACAAAGCCCATTCACCCATCCGAAACTAAAATGAAGCCCCCGCCGCCCCCCACCCTCAAAAAATAAAACAGAGTAGACAAACAAACAATCAGAACCTGTAAACTCGACCTGAAAATAATTTCCGAGAGCATAATATGCAAGGCAGAACAAAGAAGGTCCTACGAAACATCTGGCGACGAAACGACATCCGGCGACTGTCATACTACTTCATCCAACAACTCGCACGAACCGGAAACCCCGTTTAATGACATATTAACAAAAATCTCAAACGAACACTGACCAGACATGTGAGGCGATGAACACTGATGCCCTTAAATGCCTCTCCTTATCCCCATCCCTCCCCCACCCCAAGCATTCCTTCCCCAACCTCTACTCAAAGCCTAATAATGAACCATGTTGCACTAACGACTGATGAGGTCGTTTGCTTGATTCATCAACACTTGCCTAACTACGATTAATGGCTGTATTTGCTGAACAGCAGTTCTGCCTCTGCATGAAGCACCCATAAAAAATAATTGTAACGGTCCGGCAACCGTATCATAGGCGCATCATCGTTCATAAAGCAAACATTTGCTCCATAAATTTGTCAGGTACACCTATAATAATGTTTATGAAAAAATATATTGTGAAACATAAATAACCACGGGGTTTGCATAACATATAGACCTCTTGGATAACGCAATAAATATGAAGTTTCGAGCGCTTCTTAATCAATTGTAAGTTAAAAGGACATGGAAATAATTCGAGTATCAAGTATGATGGCTCTTGCTTTAATAAGGGTAAATTATAAATACATGAAAATTATGCATCGTTTGAGATCGAATGACAAAGAGAAACCAAAAGAATCAATGAATATTTAAAAAAAAACTTTGCAGCTCTAATTAAAGTATTTGAATAGCCTCCTTTATAACAAATCAAACCTGACATGCAAAATAGTGTTACTGGAAAAGACGGTCAAAAGCAAGCAACATATATATATATATATATATATATATATATATATATATATATATATATATATATATATATATATATATATATATATATATATATATATATATATATGAGAGAGAGAGAGAGAGAGAGAGACCCTTGATTATCCGGTGAATGGTGTGAACCTGCAGGGTGAATGTAACTAATCGAGTCCTTTACATTTTAAATAATTATGACATGGTATACTGCTTGATGGAGAACTAATAACTCATGGAAATGACCTTTCTCTCTCTCTCTCTCTCTCTCTCTCTCTCTCTCTCTCTCTCTCTCTCTCTCTCTCTCTCTCTCTCTCTCTCCTATTCACCTGCTAAATCCTACTACAGTCAACTGATTTTCAGGTCCATAATTCATGTGAGGCATAATGGGTTTGGGGAACGGTGCCGAGAGAGAGAGAGAGAGAGAGAGAGAGAGAGAGAGAGAGAGAGAGAAATATGACTCAGATTCTACCCTTCTTAGAAAGTTTTCATCACTGTTTAAAAAAAAAAAAATGTAATGGCAGCAGAAGGGAAGACCTCATCAAAGGTAAATTCGACTCGAGAGTTTTAGCAGGATAACATGTGAATGACGCTGTAGGGGTCTGGTGTAAGAGGCAATGGGTAACAATGAAACCTGAGAACTAACGGAGAGAAAATGATAAAATAAATCATTTATCTAACTCCGAAGTAGATCCTCGTTTACTCTTAAAATCACAAGTATCCCAGTTTCCACTATCTTTTGCGAAGGGAAAGGGGTACATGCCGATTCTGTTTAATTAGATGCTAGTAGCACAAACTCAGTTCGTTTCAAAGCTGGACGTATTACAGACCCACTTAGTTTACAGTCCCAATTAAAACAGATCCGGTGTACTTACGACCGGGATTTATTACAGATCCAGGTTAATTATCTTGTGACCCTCATCATAACATACGTACTGAAATTACATAATCACATGCCATCGTGGGCATCCGTGTTTGATAAACTTATCCTTTTCAGGTAAATTATCCATTTTATCTACCTTTGCTAAACCACTAATGCAATAGAATGTAGAATTAAGGCCAAAGGCCAAAACGCTGGGACCTATAAGGTCATTCAGCGATGAAACGGAAATTGATAGTAAGAAGGTTTGAATGGTGTAACAGGAGATAAACCTCGCAGTTGTACTATGAATCAATTGTTAGAAGTAAGATGAAGAAAGAGAATATGAACAGAGTTACAGTAAAAGGGATGAAGGGGGTTGCAGCTAGGGGCCGAAGGAACGCAGCAAAGAACATTAAGCAATGCCTACATTGCACCGCGGGAGGTGCACTGACGGCGCTACCACCCTACAGGGGCTAAACTACTAATGATACCTGATTTCAATATATAAGCAACTGGAATGATACAGTTGGTTGGAGTTGGTATAGAACGCGTATTTCTTTAGCAATAGACACAATGCTTGTAGGATCGAGCCAAAAGTGTTGTAGGATGAAAGCAAAAGGAAATCTATGGAAGACGTCTGCATTATATAAACGGAATGTTCACTATGGAAAATACATTAGACAACTTGTAATCATTTCAATACATAATCATGTCAACTGCACATTTTTATTGCAACAACTGAAACAGATTAACATTATTTTCTAAAAAAAACAAAAATAAAATAAAAGCATGAAATTATTTCTGAATAATTAAAAAATGGTGAACAAATTTCTACTTGATTTCTGTTCATTTTCAGCACTAATAAATGCACAAATTATTTACCTACATACGAGCCCCAATTATTTTTGATAGAGTTAAAAAAATAAATAAAGTAAATTCGCCGATAATTGCAAAAAAAAGGCAAAATACTTTGATGATCAGATTTTAATGGAATATTTAATGACTTGCAATTCACATGGAAATTATTACTGACAGGATACAGAGAGCTGCTCTAACCCACGGTCACGCCTACTCGATTTACAGGGGTGCAGTGGAAATGAGAGAGAAAGAGAGAGAGAGAGAGAGAGAGAGAGAGAGAGAGAGAGAGAGAGAGAGAGAGAGAGAGAGAGAGAGAGAGAGAGAGACTTTAAAAATTCTATACCGAAGATTAAAAAATGGGAAACTCTTGCATGTAATGATAAAGCTGAATTAAGTCAGGCTGCCGCAATAACAAATTTATATATTTATATCCGACTGAACATTTTGGCACTTTTATGAAAATTAACTTTTAATGTTCACTAATACCTTCCTTTAATAAAATGACGAAGCATGCGCAGGTGAATAAACTTAAACCAAATGAATACCGAGAAATATAAACGGATATATATATATATATATATATATATATATATATATATATATATATATATATATATATATATATATATATGGTTACTAAGACTTGTAAGAAATATTGTAAGCTCGGTATGAGCAATAAAGAGTCACAATGAGGCCTAAGCAGCTAATGGAGCAACTGTGTATGAAACATTTCCCAATGATGATATATCATTATTATCAATATCATCATTCTCGTTATCGCAAAACGACCAAACATTTATAGAGAACATGTCTACCAGTTATTCACCAAGAGAGAGAGAGAGAAAAAAAAAAAAGGGAGAAGAGGAGGCAGTAAATAACGAATAAATACAGGCAGGAAGAATAATCGTGCTGAATAAATGCAGGTACTCGGCAGTGTGACAACATGGCATCACAAGAGCTATCATTTTACAAGAACAGCTTTTATATATAATGTCAAAACAGAACTAGTAATTGTGGTTGTTCCGTCACGAGGGAAACAACAAACGCACAGCTCAATAATAATAATAATAATAATAATAATAATAATAATGATAATAATAATAATAATAATAATAATAATAATAATAATAATAAAAAGATAGAGCAACATTAAATTAATACACCCAACAAATGAACTGGCACTAAAAACATAGTCCCTTTCCTACATAACTCACCCCTCCTTCCTCCCCCCAACCACCCCCCCAAAACCCCGTTACCGATCTCTACAGCTCCCCTCCCCCCAAAAAAAAAACTGCCCTCCTCCTTCCTTCCCAGCCCCCACCCCGTTGGCGATCTCTACACTCCCCGAGAAAAGAAAAAAAAACTGACATCGTTATAACTCAATAAAATACCATTTGTGATATCGTGGGCGTAATGAACGCAAGCCCCGCTTTAAATATAACGATTTCACTGGGTGGGCACAAGTGTGTATGTGTAGGTTATGATAAATTTATTCTATGTTATATTTACTATTTTTTTTTATTCTTATGACATTTATGTTGCAAATGATACGTACATTTTTTTTAGAATACTGTGACTGCAACCTTTACATATGTTAAACGACTCACCTTTGCAATAAAAAACATTTTTTTTATATTAGGTGGATATCATTCATCCATCTCATTTAATATTATCTTATATTCAGATGAAGTTAGTCACGGTGGACATTCCTTATATAAATGAATGTTATACCTTCAGGCATCACATTACAATGTGTACAAGACTACTTATAGATATAAGATTCATTATCTAACACAATCGTTGGTTTTTTTCATTTTAGACACAAAATGTACCCCTCAAAAAAGTTACGGCGAATGCCACAG
>JANJGK010000027.1:35892479-35914979 GCA_039081455.1 Macrobrachium rosenbergii | reverse complement strand
GTATTGAGTTGTCTCTCTTTTTTTTGCGTGTTTGGAAGGTTGGTAAGATCTTTCATTTGCACAGTTTTATTTACACTTCCGAGCAATCTTCTGTTGACTATTTGTTATTCCTTTTTTGAATTTACTTTGTAATGGCAAGAACTGTAGATTTAGAAGTCTCGTTTCATGAGCGTTTGAGGTAAAATCGTGTTTGTAGATGTAAACATTAACCCTTTCTCGGTTTGGATGAATGGCAGTCACTGCTGCAAGACTACCACCATATGATATAAATCTATCAATCAGCCACTGCGTCACTGCCTCTAAGTATCTTACTGACACTGGCACCTTTTCAGGTGACTCGTTCATGTTTTTCACTCAGGTAACTTACAGCTCGTAATTGCTAGAGTAAACAAAGTGAGATGTTATTAAGAAACATATTTACAGGTTCCACGAGGTTCAAATCTTGAAATGGAGAGCATTCGGACCACCGAGTCATTACTAGATAATTTTGCTTGTGGTTATCTTGTGTACCACAAGCAAAATTATGACAAATTTACTTGTATTCATTCGATGAGTGAATGAAGTCTGTAACGTGACACTGTTTCGAAAACTTGGAGTTGCTTAGCACGTGAATAAATATTATTTTGTAATATATTTTGTTTTTCGTTTCATCTCATTTATTCTGGATGCCAAAGGTGAAACCAAAAAAAACTTGCGAGGAGAAGGTACGATAAAATATATCAGACGAGAAGAAACGGATGTTGTAAGATATTGGAACTTATTAATAAAAGAAAACCAGTGTGCGCTAGATAAGTTATGAAATGGCTGCGTTCCTTGGCGGATCTTATTGCCTCACCCTAAGGAGATGAGTCCCTTTCATAAGGAGAGAGAGAGAATTGAATACACAGGAATGATTAACTTATGCATGTCCAATTTTGCGTTTTCCTGCAGATTAAATTTCATTTCATTCTTATTCTCGAAGTTTAATGTAATACCGCTCCTTTCCTCTTCCGCTTTATTTTTATTGCTTTCAATTGAACGTTCCTGTGTAATGCAAATACGAGAGAAAAACCTCGGAGAATAACCTCCCCGTAATTGCTTGCGTAATCGAGTTACATGAGTACTTGTGCTGAATAATGTATCGTTTCGCTTTTATTGAATTACTTCTGCCAATTTCGTTCAAGTTAAAGATTGTTTTGGACCCTTTTTTCAGGGTGCGCTATTACGCGCGTTTCCTCTCCCCTTCTTCTTCATTTTTAAGGGATATCTTGCCCTCTCTCATTACAGGTTTTCCTCTTATAAGGTAAATCTGCCAGATAACTCCTGCATTCAACAGAAGCTTGAGTTTATTTATTTTTATATTTTTTTTAAGTCTCCCCGTTTGGAACATCGCATAGCTGAACCTTGGATATGTTCCTTAGGTTTTCCTTCCTTCGTTTTCTTCCTGTGTTCTGTCTTCCCTCCAGCGAACTTTGTGTTCTTCCTATGTGTTCTTCATCCCCTCAGACAAACTGTTTATTCTTCTTTAGGGTTCTTCCTCTCCTTAGGCGAATCTGTATGCTTCCAGAGCGTTCTTTCTCCCCTCAGACGAACTTTTCGTGTTCATCCTAAGTGTTCTTCCTCCACTCAGACGAACTTTTTGTGTTCATCCTAAGTGTTCTTCCTCCCCTCAGACGAACTTTTTGTGTTCATCCTAAGTGTTCCTCCTCCACTCAGACGAACTTTTTGTGTTCATCCTAAGTGTTCCTCCTCCACTCAGACGAACTTTTTGTGTTCATCCTAAGTGTTCCTCCTCCACTCAGACGAACTTTTTGTGTTCATCCTAAGTGTTCTTCCTCCACTCAGACGAACTTTTCGTGTTCATCCTAAGTGTTCTTCCTCTCCTCAAACAAACTTTGCATTCCTTCTAAGTGGTCTTCCTCTCCTCAAACAAACTTTGTATTCTTCTTAAGTGTTCTTCCTCACCTCAAACCAACATTGTATTCTTCCTAATCGTTCTTCCTCCCCTCAGACAGATATAGTGTTCTTCCTGCAGTCAGCCGAACATTTTACTGTTCTTTTAGTTTTCTTTTGCTCCATTCAAACAGAATTGTTTTTATTCTATTTTTCTTTCCTGCTGTTCCTAACAACCAGTGGATCCTGTACGGATATAGTGGGAGGATTATTCATTTTTATACAAGGGCAAAAAATAAAAGAGAAAAGCAAAAAATAAAAGAGAGAATATACATCAGGAATTTCCAAATGTAGATTAAGATTTTCGCTTTCCACCCGTTCTATTTGTTTTTGCTCCAAGATGTTGTTTGCTTATCAGTATTTTTTTTTTGTTGTTGTTTAGTTTTGTGTACATATGTATATATTCGAATTCAGGGACTGAAAACCCAGATTGTTTAGCTGGTAATATTGAAATATATCTATTCCCATAAAACTTTAAATGTATGCTTTTCCCATTTTTGAAATGTAATCCTGCCCGAAATAATGCTCTCTCTCTCTCTCTCTCTCTCTCTCTCTCTCTCCTCTCTCTCTCTCATCTCTCTCTCTCTCTCTCTCTCCTCTCTCTCTCTCTCTCTCTCTCTCTGGCTGCTGGTGAAACTTATTCACTCGCTCCTTTTATAGAGAGGTGTCGTTTAACAGGGAAATTTAACGAATGTTATTGCGTCCTGTATTTTTTTATTTGTTGTTCGTTTGTTTTGGCCACCATGATTATTAATACCATGCCGAATTTTTTATTTAAACAAGTAAATGCTTTCCTTCGCGATGAACGTTTTGTTAGAGTTTATTTTTTTAATCGCATCGTTTATTTTTGGTGCTTCATCTCTAAAATGTGCTAGTTTGGAACAGACTTTGCTGTCATATCCAATTTGTCTCTCTTATTGGAATAGTTTTTTTTTTATGAATAAGTCCCGTGGTCAGTGCTTAATGACCCTATCAACCTCAGGCCTAAAGAGAAATCACAAGGAGGAAAGATAGAGGAGTATGGCTTTATATATATACATATACTATATATATATATATATATATATATATATATATATATATATATTATATATATATAATATATATATATATATATATATATAATATATATATATATATATATATATATATATATATATATATTATAGACACACACATATTGTTTCCCTCGCTGAGGAATGTTTATCACAAAAAAGAGAGAAATACTCAAGTGTTATTTATTTATTATAAAGGCCTGCGTAGTTGCCGCTGAGAAAATATGCCGGTAAATGCTCTATGTTGTCAAACTTGGAGTGAACTCTTATACAAGGGGAGGTTATTTCATCCATTTGGGACAAGAAGAGGAGTTCCCCTAGGGACTGGCAGCGGTATAGTGTATCTTAAGGGACATATAGCAGGAGCGTAGGTTCCTTACAGCTTTATTAGCTCTCTCTCTCTCTCTCTCTCTCTCTCTCTCTCTCTCTCTCTCTCTCTCTCTCTCTCTCTCTCCTCTCTCTCTCTCTCTCTCTCCGCCTCCTTACAGATACATCACTGCCTTTTGCCCTGTCACTTTTTATTTGTTATATTTGGTTTCTTTTCGTCTAGCTGTCCAGCGTTTTATGTCCTTGCCTTCTTCCAGTTTTTACGAATCCCTCGTTAAGTTTTCACCTCTCGTTCAGTAAAGAATCCCTCGTTCATTTTCATTTCTCGTTCAATAAAGAATTTCTCGCTCATTTTCATTTCTCGCTCAGTAAAGAAATTCCTCGTTCATTTTCATTTCTCGTTCCATAAAGAATTCTTCGTTCATTTTCGTTTCTCGTCGAAGAACAAATCTCTCGTTCATTTGCACTTTCCGTCAAAAACTAATCCCTCGTTCGTTTCACCTCTCTTTCACTTTCACTTTCACTTCTCGTTCAAGAATGAATCCTTTATTCAGCCCCTTGAGAGGCTGGTAATGACCTGTGTTTTGTATTTAAAGTATCTTGTAATAATAACAGTAATAACAAACGCCGAATCGATTAGGACACAGCGTAATTACTTACATCCTTTTGATAGCAAATAATTTCATGTAATTACTGAAAAAAAACGAGTCCCGACAGTTTTGGAGAAAAAGGGTAATATAGCTAAATTATTATATATGCCTTAACGAGCTTAAATAAAATTGTACCTTGCGTATAATTATATTCTTTATGAATGGTTTTTCTTCTCCCTTGCGTATACGATCTTTTGACGAGTTTGGACGTTGGGGAGATGAAGGTTCATTGTCGGATTGATGGAAATTCACGTTGGAGAGAGAGAGAGAGAGAGAGAGAGAGAGAGAGAGAGAAGGAGAGAGAGAGAGGAGAGAGAGAGAGAGACCTTTGAAATGCAAAAGGGGATTCATTTAACGTAGGAGCAGCGCAGTGACTGGGTAAGGGGAATTCCCAATGAACGGTGTGAGGCCCGTGTAGATAGTAAAATAAGGATGAAGAATGATTAGAAGCGTGAAATGCAAAATGGGGATGGAAGCCGATGCAAGAAAGTAATAAAGCGAGGAATAAAATAAGAGATTAGAAATAAGTTACCAAAAAGTCAATTTTTATTTGTAGTCTGTGGACACACATCAACAGTCATAATTTCGTTGTTCTTATTGAAAACAGATAGCACGTAAGCAATTCCACTAGACATTGAAAATTAGCAGTATCAGTAACTTAGGCGAAAAGCCAATTTCTAATCGTCGTTTTTCAGTAGCAGGAAATAATCAGGATTGTATCGTCTGTCTGCTGTTAACATTAGTTTAAAACAGTCATTGATTTTATCGTCCCCGTCTTCAGCTAACATTACATTAAACAATTACGAATTCATCATCCGTCTACAGCTAACATAACATTAAACAATCATTGATTTTATCGTCCCGTCTACAGCTAACATTACATTAAACAATCATGATTTTATCGTCCGTCTACAGCTAACATTACATTAAACAATTATGAGTTCATCATCCGTCTACAGCTAACATAACATTAAACAATCATGACTTTATCGTCCCGTCTTCAGCTAACATTACATTAAACAATTATGAGTTCACCACCCGTCTACAGCTAACATAACATCAAACAATCATTGATTTTATCTTACGTCTACAGCTAGCATTGCATTAAATAATTATGAGTTCATCATCCGTCCACAGCTAACATAACATTAAACAATCATGACTTTATCGTCCGTCTACAGCTAACATTACGTTAAGGAATCCTTCATCCTAGAGCTGGAAGTTGCATTGCTTTAAACTACATATCTTGAATGTGTATTTGGGTATACAATCCACTGCACGTCTGTTTTGGCACAAGGTACTAAAACCCCTCGAGGTATCCTTGACCAGGCCCCTGTATGCCCGAGCCCAAGCGACGCTCAACCGTCGTTCGGATCCTGACGGCGATGACAAGGCGTCTATCATTTTCGGTCTGTTATATTCCGATGAGGCGTCTACAGTTGTGGGACATCTGTCTAGCCTTTTGATATTGTCTGTTAAGTGGAGATAAATTTTATATTATTATTATTATTATTATTATTATTATTATTATTATTATTATTATTATTATTATTATTATTATTATTCAGAAGGTAAACCCTGTTCATATGGAGCAAGCCCACACTGGTCGTTGACTTGAAATTCAAACTTCCAAAGAGTATGGTGTTCATTTGAAAGAAGCAACAGAAGATGATAGGAAATACAGAAAGAAGAGATCATTTATTAAAAAAAAAAAAGAAGTGGATTAACAAATTAATAAATAAATAGATAAAAAATGTAAGTAAATTGTTATCATTTATTGCTATTGGGTAGTGAATTAACCTTCGTATAGTATACGTATTTTTTGCTTTCGACATAGGGGTAGTATATTTGGTACAGTATGTTCGTCTGTATGTAGACAGGATTGTGCAAAATTTTGGGTGTATTTTTACGAAAGTTTGACTAGAGGTAGGCCTCTTGGCTGACAACCAGTGATTAGAATTTGGCAGAGATTGGCTTCCGGATTTGTACTGTATAAGGAATTTTATGATTCGGGAGAGAGGTTGGATTCCTCAACCTTGGTGGACGTTTGCGGTTTTCTCTTTTTATCAGTTTTTTTTTTTTTTTTTTAAGTTCGCTTTGCTCCATATGGCTTTAAAAGCTTGTTTTAATATTTTTTTTTGATTGTGTAGTATATTTATAGATATCAACGATCTTACAGTCCTGCTTCAATTTTAGCTATGAATGAGCGTTATTAGCTTCGTAAATGTTACATAAACATTATAGATTGCCATCTCTTTTGCAACGCTTCGTCTTTCAGTTTCTTTTTTTTTCTGCCTAACCCGTTACTGATATATATAAATCTAAGTATTCTCCTAGGAATGGATGATTGTTTTTTAATGCCGTTGTTTTTTATTAGCTTTAAACTCAAAGAATTAAGCAGTTTCTCTATTAAAATTTTACCTTTATCAGTGGGGTCTATAAATTTGTGTGCTGTTGGGTTTAACCAAATCTTCTTTAATAGAAAGCACCTCCCGAGATTACACTTAATTTACTTCAGGAAATTATTCGTAGTAATATGAAAATGCAAATTTTCTGGAGAAACATAAAAGGTCGGAGTATTGGTGTACTTGGTTTTCTCTCTTGTTTGTAAAAATTAAAAGTCGTGTTTTAATTTCCAAAACTCAGTGTTCGAATGAAATGTTTCAGTGACAGAGAATGTTGGTCACGTGACATTTTACTATTAATAAATCATTTCTTCTAAATCTTATTGGATTTAGAAGCACAAAGGTTAGAGTGAATGTATGTGTTTGTAGTAGTTAATAGTACAATCCCTCTTCGAAAAGAAATATTGTGAACTGAATAATTCTGAAGGTAAACATTATGAACTGATTCATTCTGAAGGTAAATATTATGAACTGAATAATTCTAGAGGTAAACATTATGAACTGAATAATTCTGAAGGTAAACATTATGAACTGAATAATTCTGAAGGTAAACATTACGAACTGAATAATTCTGAAGGTAAACATTATGAACTGAATAATTCTGAAGATAAACATTGTGAACTGAATCATTCGGAAGGTAAACATTATGAACTGAATATTCCCATAGATTCCTATAGCTAACCTTAACGATAAATTATAGGTATCATCCTCATCAGTATAACAAGAGACATAAGTTTGCCCACTTTTATGAGCATGGAGGGGCAAGAAGAGGAAGATTTGTGAAAGTGATATAATTTGCAGTTTCCGTAGTAGGTGAGATATTCTTAAAAATAGTTCCCAGTGGAGCTATTACCGGCCGTGTGGGTTACGACCCTCTCGGCACCACAAGGGGGAATGTTTAACTCGAGCTATTGTGGTTCTTACGGCCCCTACTCATAGAGCGATAATAAGCCATACAGCGTTTGGTAGGCGATGAGCAGATCAGCCAAAACCGACGATTTTGGTTGGGATTGATGTGGGTGGTGGAGGTGGTGGTGTTGTGGGGGGAGGGGGGGGATGTAGGTGTTGGGAAGGGTCGTGGAATGTGGTCGTGGTTGGAGATTTCGAATGGGGGAGAGGGGGAAACATTGGAGAAAAAATGCGGGAAAAATTATGTTATAATATGGCGATCAATAAAACATTTCAAGATCGTGTAGGAAGGGATGGTGAAGTATTAATCTGGAGAGGAGTGGGTCCCCCAAGAGGTATAGATAACTGCGTCTTGCTTGAAATCATTTATTTTCTTAATGTTCTCTTCACACCGTAATTATCGCCCCCCCCCCAACACACACACTCACATTAGTGATCGCTGCATGTATATTTTGCGTAAATTCTTCCTGTTTGCTGTAACAAGTGCCCTTCTTCCCTTTGGGTATCTTTCTGGGAGTCCGCGAGTGGAAGTCGAATGATTGGATCGTGTTTACCTTTCTCTATTTTTAATTATTTCTCGATTTCTTTTTTGCGTCGTCGGTGAAGTAGCACCTTGAGCGGTGGTACTCGTTTTTCTTCCAGTGGATGATCTTTGTTTGTCGAATAACTTTTTTTTATTTTACCACCACTTTTTTTAGTACCCCATAAAGGTGAAATAAAGCTATTTGTATAAAGATGTTCATCATAGGAAGCTTGTATTTTTAGTCTGAAAAATTACCACACCCACTTTACACAGACATATACATACAAAATTCAAGCACGTGCACGCACACATGTATAATATGGATGTATGGATGTATACGTATATGTGTATATGTGTATATATATATATATATATATATATATATATATATATATATATATATATATATAAAATAATTGTAAGCGTGGAGGTAATGAGAATAAATATATACAAATTACATTTGTGATATGTTAGGACATGATAGCTACTAGTTGTCTGTCTCACGATACGGTAGATGGTACATTAGCCCCTTTATTGTATCTAATGACTTTATCTATACGTAAGCAGCTGGTAAACGTCATATTTTTTAACTTGAAAACATATATAAATATAAAGAGTGTAGTTATTTTTCCAGGCAGTAAGGCAAAACTTAAAGGACGGGGAGTGATAATAATAATATGATCTGATGGACGGAATATTAGGATAAAGCTTTAATATTCAGGATGCGCGTGAACGCAAATGAAGTTATTGAATGACAGCGTATTTCAGCATGTTCAGTACAGTAATGACGATGCCTTTCCAAGGATAAATTATTGGTTAAAGGTGTACAAGTTTTCTTACTGGGATTTCATTTGGGAGATGAGACATAAGATGAGTGGATGATAATTGGCAATAATGGTTTCTGGTGGTCACTTGGGTTTATGGTTAAATTTATGTATATGAATGCTTATGAAAGTAAGCACACACACTCACAGACACGGACACCATACTGTATAAAGGTTCCCGATAATATGAAACTGGCCATATGGTAAAGAGATCATATTGGATGCATCTAAGTAAAAGAGAGAGAGAGAGAGAGAGAGGAGAGAGAGAGAGAGAGAGAGAGAGAGAGAGAGAGAGAATGGGTTTCTTTCACCTATAACTCCTACGCAACCGTCTTTTTTCTAATATAGTAATCCAAAGAACATGGAAATCTACTTAGCGCTGTAGATAATGCAAAGTGAGTTCCCTGGGGGATAAAGAAAAAAGAAACGACAGCCTTTGACCCTAGTGGAACTATACACGGAATATGTATGAGATTAGGGTCACCTACTGTGGGAGATGACTGCCTGGGGTTTTAAGGCTAGACTTAAAAAAAAAAAAAAAAAAAGGAGCTCATTGTGATATTTCGTTGTTGAGTGTGTTTGATCAAGGGCATTCTTGGTGTGGAATTTTTGTTCAGTATCGGAGAGGTTAAAAAAAAAAAAACACCCTAGAGTACATGGTTTTTTAAAGCATATTTAGATGAGGATAGTCTTGGATACATAATTTTATTTTTTGAAAATATATTCAATGAAAAAAATGTTCCAGAATATAATGTTCAAATCAATCAACAACGACAGTTTGAAATTAGATTTACTTAAAAAACTATCAATAAATTCAAGATGCCGCATACTGTTAGGCCTGTGAAAACCTATTTAAACCAGAGGAGCCACGAAATAAATTTAGTAAAAAAAAAAAAAAAAAAAAGTTAAAAAAAAATCAGAAAAAAGTTCCATAGTATCAGGGCCCCGGATGCAGAACACATATACAAACATGCCTGAAGGGAGGTGTTGGTTTTCCCATTATCTCAGTGAGCTCTCCGGAATTAAAACGATCCGATGCACTTAGTGCGGCGAGACGGCCTCATTGAATTTCAGTCACGTATAATCTAACGGTAATTGGTTTCGGTAGCGTTTGTAATTGCATATGCCAAGTTTACACCCACGAGCTGATCTTCAGACTCTCGGGAAACAAACAGTGATGGTGTCCCACCTTTCGACGGTGTATCTCATTTCCCGGTTTTTTTTTTTTTTTTTTTTTTTTTTTTTTTTTTTGTATGGCCAGTAGGTTCGTTACCTTTATAATTATTGGGGACCCAGAGTTATATAGGTGCCAGTGAGGTTGCTTCTTGAAGGATGGTGGAAGGGTGGTAATCATGTTGCGTTATGTTTGGCAATTTATCTATCTCTCGTGACATATATATCATATATATATATATATATATATATATATATATATATATTATAGAAAATATAGATAGGTATGTAGATATACAGGTATATATATACAGTATATATATACATATACTATATATGTGTATATATATATATAATATATATATATATATATATATATATATATATATATATATATATATATATATATATATTAGAGAAATTATAGATAGGTAGGTAGATATCCAGGTAGATAGAACGTGTAAATCAGGTACAGATTTACTCAGCAATTATTCATTACTTTGTTGTTTTAAAAACTCTAAATGAAGAGGTTCATTTTTCGAAACTTCAGTGAGATTGAGATGAAACATTAGCCGGATTATTGGAGATATATATATATATATATATATATATATATATATATATATATATATATATATATATATATATACGAGTATATATATATATATATATGTATATATATATATATATATATATATATACATATACATACATATATATATGTATATGTGTGTGTGCATGCACCTCTTGGGAGCGTTGAAATACAAAAGGTTTCTTCTGTTTTAGGAAGTTAAAGCCCTTACGTTTCGTGACCCTTCTTCACCCAAAAAAGTTACAGACGAGTAAGTGGAAAGAGAAGAATGGAAAGATGTAGAAAAAAAGTTTTTTTTTGTATATAGAATAGAGAACTTATGTACCTACACCCAAAGACAGAGCTGTCCGTTTTTGTACTTGCCAATAACTTACACGTATCCCTTCGTGAGTGAAAAGAGGCAATTTATTCCTCCATACTAATAATCGTTCCTAATTCAGTTTTGATCAGTTTAGATCTAAAACAACTCTTGGCCATTTCACTACCTTACTTAAAGCAGCTGTGTTGAAAAAATTTCGAAATGTTATTTTACCAGACCATTTTTTTTTTTTTTGCAGATTTTCCATACACCAGAACATATTTCCAATTTGCCAAAATACCATTCGGCCAGACTGCTGTTACACCAAATTGCTGTTACTCGTGCCGGCGAAGCTGGATAGACACAGTTGTTCCGCAGTGACACACCAATATGGATCCATTACGGCCCGAGCAAATGAAAAGCGTACAATAAAAAGCATTTGACGTATAGCACCAAAACCTAAATAACCCTGTCGGGGAAATCCCGCGCTGATAGTTGTTGGGCATGCGAGGGACTGCTCTCTCTCTCTCTCTCTCTCTCTCTCTCACTCTCTCTCTCTCTCTCTCTCTCTCTCTCTCTCTCTCTCTCTCTCTCTCTCTCTCTCTCTCTCTCTTCGATATTCCCTCTGACAGCTAAAGGTTAAATTCTTTTGAGGGGGTCTGAGGGAAGGCCACAGGAATCAAAGGTAGTACAACGGAAAATCTTAATGGCGTAGTGAAGTACAAAGTACTGCTCTTACTGCTGCCCTGAACTTTTGTGCCTTGTTGATGGATGGATGGTTGGATTTAGATTTAGTGCTGGCACGGGCTCTCGCTCTACAGCACCCCGTAAATTTGGTGATTGGTAACATGATACTCGAAGGACCATCCGAATTGGTCCCTAGAATTTTTGAGTGGTAGGTGAATGTTACCTTGATGAATAAAGTACCATGTTTATTGGTACTTCAAGAACACACGCACACACACATACTGTGTGGGTCTGTGTGTGTACGTACTGAGAAATTTTTTGTCATTTTATGTGTAAATGCGCATGTACATTTACTCGCGTGTCTGCGAATATAAACGCATATCCACACACATAAATATGATGTGCATATGTACAGTAACAGGCGCACAGGCGTCATATTCAAAGAAATAGAAATCAGCTCTGACTACTTTTAGTTTTCTGTAAAAGAAAACTATTGTGCCGGTTTTGTCTGTCCGTCCGCACTTTATTCTGTCCGTACTTTTTCTGTCCGCCCTCAGATCTTAAAAGCTACTGAGGTTAGAGGGCTGCAAATTGGTATGTTGATCATACACCCTCCAATCATCAAACGTACCAAATTGCAGCCATATGGCCTCAGTAGTTTTTATTTTATTTAAAGTTGCAGTTAGCCATAACGTGCTCCTGGCAACGAAATACGATAGGCCACCACCGGGCAGTGGTTAAAGTTTCATGGGCCGCAGCTTATACAGCATTATACCGAGACCACCGAAAGATAGATCTATTTTCGGTGGCCTTGATTGTACGCTGTAGCGGCTGTACAGAAAACTCGATTGCGCCGAAGAAACTCCGGCGCATTTTTTTACTTGTTTTTTTGTATCATACACTAAGGCATTTTCCCTTTTATATATTCTCGGTATTTGCTGCTGTTAATGAAAACTTTATTATTGTTATTATTATTATTATTATTATTATTATTATTATTATTATTATTATGAACTGGTATGGAGCACAATTTACCATGTTCGGTTGACTCATTCGGCAGAGTAAAACTTGTTTATTCTTTAGTTTCATTAACGAGAGAGAGAGAGAGAGAGAGAGAGAGAGAGAGAGAGAGAGAGAGAGAGAGAGAGAGAGAGAGAGAGAGTTAGAATTAACATAACTGAGAGAATTTCGAGACTCGGGAGCACTGAATTTACCATTCAAAAAGACTGTTGTGACGCCAGTTTTACCATCCGTAAATCAACCAATAAGTCGAAAAGAAGTTTTAGGCGCATTCCCTTTTCGATCACCGAATCACCTGGCCCTGGCTCAGACTTCCTCCTGACTATCAGGATAAAGGAATGGCGTCGCTCTACACTTTGGTCAAGGGTTCGGCAGGAGGCGTTTAAAGGAGTTCGCTGAAGAGGTTCGCAAATAGTTGCCTCCCTCGAGAATATGCAAGTGGGAGACTGGATGGCCCGCTATCGGATGGGCCAGCAGTGTGCTCTAGGGGCGGCTTGGTGTGGCCGAGGCACTCGAAGAAATTGTATTGACTTTTGAGCAGACTCTAGTTTTATTTTATACATATATCACGTTAAAACGAAGAAGAAGAATATATACGTGTATATATATATATATATATATATATATATATATATATATATATATATATAATGTGTGTATATTTATGTATATATATACACACATATACGCATACATAAATACATACACACACACGTATATATACTGTATATATATAAATTTCTGACTCACATCAGGATCGAACCCATGTCTTTCAATTGAAAGGTAAGGCCGCTGCCAACCAGGCCATACAAAGACTTGGGTTCGGTCCTGATGTGAGTCAGAAATTTATTTCCGTTCCACACGTGATTGTGTGTTGATTATTTCTAATTATATATATATTATATATATATGTATGTATGTATCTATATATATATGTATATATATGTGTGTGTATACATACACACACACACACACACACACACATATATATATATATATATATATATATATATATATATATATATATATATATATATATATATATATATGTATGTTTACATCGTGACGTTTTGTCATGTATAACACGGCTCTAGTGGAAGCAAGGTAACTTCTGCTGCCACTTTTATCTCTCCATTTGAAACTACTTTATATAAAAAAAACCTTTTAGCTAATGCTGTCACTCCTCTGGAAGACGAGAAGGGACGATAATAAAATGCTAACTTCTGCATAATGCAGCAGTTAAATTATGAATGGGACGGCAAACGTTGTGTTGCTTTTCCGCTGAAGTCACTCCTGTTAAAAAATGTTTAATGTGAAAAATTATATTTATACACATATGTGTATGTATATGTATGTGCGTGCGTGTGTATATATGTATATATATATATATATATATATATATACATATATATATATATATATATATATATATATATATATATATATATATATATATATATACGTGCATATCTGCAAAGCTTCAATCTAAAAATGTTTAATGTAAAAAATTATATATTATATATACACATATATGTGTGTATATATATATATACAGTTTATATATATATAAACTGTATATATATGCATATATATATGCATATATTTATATACAGTATATGTAATATATATACATATATATATATATTTATATGTATATGTATGTATGTATGTATGTATATATTTGCATGTACAGTATGTCTGCAAAGCTTAAGTGTGAAAAAAAAATATACGAGGTTGCAGGCTGAGCCACAAAGGCACCCGTGCTCGTGGTAATTAGAATGCATTGCGTAATGGACCAAAGAGTAATTAGAGAAAAGGGAAATCTCGCAGGTACTGTTATGTAATTTCAGGCCCAAGACCTTAATGGTCCCGGTGGTTTTGATATATTGCATTGCGTTCTCGACGAGAAGTCGTGACTGCAACGGAAAGGAAGGAGAACAAGGCCCCCCCCCCCCCCGTGATTATTGCAGCCGGCTGCCCTTGCAACACCAAGTGGCAAAGTTTGTCGGAATACGCAACTTGCGAGAAACGGGAGAAGGAGAAAAAACAAGTTAATGGGAGGGGTAATACTGCGTTTCTCAAGCGAACATGTAGCCATTTTAGGTTGTATGCATGTATGTACATATGTGTGTGTATATTTATATATATATACATATGTATATGTACATATATATATATAATATATATTTTACATATATATATATATATATATATATATATATATATATATATATATATATATATATATATATATATAGTGTTGTGTCTGCGTGTAGTATTTGTAGAGCAGTTTAATGTAAAAGCGAGAAGCCGTAAAATTCTTATATAAAGCGTTATAAGTAACTTGAATGCTACCTTTTTAACACGTCAATGTTTAGAATTTATATAATGATGACAGCCAGAGCATTCGCAAGGTGCGGAGATGAATATACCGATAAGGTCAATTTTAAAAATTTTTTGCACATGATTATATCCCAAAAGGAAGCCATCCTCAAAAGACTGCATTCACCTAATGAAGGAGATGAACACCACCGTCCCCCGGGGTTTTCGGTGGGAGTTGGTTAAAGCAGGTCCTGGGTTTAAAGGAACCTTGAGTGGGAATCGCTTTCTTCGAAGAAGCATCTCACGAAAGTATAAATTGCCCGGAGTACTTCTAAAAGATTCATCGGACAAATAGGGCGTTCGGTTCGCCGTGTTTGGTAACAACACCGGGTCCCCCCCCCCGGGCAAAGTTGGGGGAGGGGGGAGGAATTCTTGCTCGTGTTTTTATTTCCTTTGATGCTTTGCGCCAATTTTTTTTTTTTCACAACCCTTTGTCGTTACTGTGGAGGTTGAGGTATGGTAACTGTCATTGCTAATGATGGTAGGAAAGCTTCTTAATACCTGGATAAATATTCTCTCTCTCTCTCTCTCTCTCTCTCTCTCTCTCTCTCTCTCTCTCTCTCTCTCTCTCTCTCTCTCTCTCTCTCTCTCTCTCTCTCTATATATATATATATATATATATATATATATATATATATATATATATATATATATATATATATATATATATATATATATAAATATATATAAATATATATATATATATATATATATATATATATATATATATATATATATATATATATATACACTGTATTACCATGCACCCTTTTCCTTTTTGGAGGGGGTGGCGTCAGAAAGGTACAGCCTCCCTGTTCATATACAAATCTTGAGGGACGGGGTTTCTCTCCTCACGCTTATTGCTTTAGAAAAGAAAAGGGGATTATTGACGAACTTTTTCCATGCGTCATTCCAAGCCTATTTCTTGAAACTGGCAGAAGGCATATGAATATTCAACAACAATACATTTTTCCCATTCTTTCTGCTGTATTATTATTTTATAAAGTATTTTGATCTATGTAAAGCTTGTTTGCTGCAGTTACAATAGCATTTAGTTGAACGTGCTCTCTGACGTAGAAATATATGAAATTGTTATGTCCTTTTTTTATATATATATACAGCTGCATGTAGTTCCTATATAACAGGTGTTCTAAAATTTCTTTTCTTTCCTCCGGACAATTCCAATGTCTTCTTTTAAAGTCATTTCTTGTTTTCCATTTTTGAGTTCCTTTCAGCCAAAGCCCACTCTGCCTTTGTTTTTATTCTTGAGTTTTTTTTTTTATATACATATTTAACAGCGTTAGGCAGTTTTTCGTAAAACGGTCAGGCTGTCTGGCGGGTTATCAAGAGGATGCCTTCGGTCTTTCTAATATCTTTTCCCTGTCGCTTCTCTCTCTCTCTCTCTCTCTCTCTGAACCCATTTGTACTGTCCTCCTCCAGTGGAAGGGGCAATCCTGGAGGTATTGTTGCCCTTTATGGCGTGTCGGTTCCACCATGTCGAGTGGTGTTTTTTTTTTTTAACTGTTTTGTTTTAACGGTTTAGTCTTTTCTCTGTACATGCAAAGCTTGTGTGCATATTGTAAAGATGTAGTTTTGAACAGTGTTCCTTTTGCTCGGAGTTTTAAATGGCGTTGCAAACGCTCGTAATTATTGCTCTTTTATTGTTTTTATTTCGCAAGCTTTCCTTTATTCTTTTCTCTTGCGGAGGTGGTCGCGACCTTGGCATAAAAAGAATGCGTGTGATGGCAGATCTAAAGCTTTGTGTTTTAATAGACCGGTCTTCCTTCGTCTTTCTTTTTTTTTTTTTTTTTTTTTTTTGGACGTTTTGATTGACAAGTCTGCCATAGTCTTCATTCTCAAAACACTTTCATCTACAGTAACCTGTTTAACACGCCCCCCCCCCCCCCTCCTTTGCTTCTAAACATCTCTTAAGCCTTTCAGTTCTTCGTGCGTTACACTTATTACTGTATGCAGATGATTAATCTCAATAGCTTTAACCCAGTTTTATTTATACTTTTTCATTTAGCACCAAGACTTCTTTCCCGTAAAGGATGGCTGGCTTAACAACTTCCCAACAGTTCTTGTTTACCTTCTCCCCTCCATTATTGTTACCTGCCTGGTTATTCTTTTTCACCTTCTTTTGTATTTGATGATTTCCTCCGTGCAATTGCACTTATAATGAACCCCTTTTATGGACAGATCTATCTTTCTATCAAACTACTGTATCTCTCTCTCTCTCTCTCTCTCTGTCTATACACACACACACACACACACACATATATATATATAATATATATATATACACATATATGTATATATATGGGTGTGTGTCTGTTTGAGCGGAGAGAGAGAGAGAGAGAGAGAGAGAGAGAGAGAGAGAGAGAGAGAGAGAGTGAGGTTGCCTTCTTCGAACGCGCATTTAGTATAAACCTAACATACTAATAGTACATAGATGCCATTACGTGAAGCAATTAGGCTGACATACGGCTTCATCGCCCATTGTAAATCTTCCGGAGGAAGTCGTGATTTCGGAAAGCCCGTTCGAGACTCCAAACTCAGTTTCTATTTCATCCGAGACGCAAAAACGGTCGCCAGAGTCGTTGCTGGGATATTGGGTCTGTATACAAATGGCGTCCGATTAAACGCGAGGGGAAAGATAGGAGGAAACGAGGGGAACCACTACTGAAAATTTGTTAGATAGCGGTAATATTTCTCTCTATCCTGTGGCCAGCTTTGGAATTCTCTTCCCGATTCTGTTTCTGACATATGCAAGTGTTTATATTAACGGCACCCCCTGCCCACCCAACTCCCCGCCCCCGCTTCACCCCACCATTGCCATTTCTGTCATCTTTAATCAATTTGAAGTTTACGTGAAATTTATAATAAGTCATAGAAAATTTTTCTTATATTGTTTTTTAATACATAAGGTAAATGAAAGTTGGACTTTAAAAACTGTAAAGGAAAGAAATAATATTCTTTGATGGATAATACAAGTGATGTGAAAAGGAAAAGAAATAAAGTCGAGCTATATAAACCCATGATGATGTTCGGAATTTGTGTATGTGAAAAAAAAAAGTCTCTAGATATTTTAAGCATAGACGCATTAAATGAAATTTTATAAACGCATAATGGAGAAATCAAATATTGCCTTCAAGAAGAAAGCGGATGTTGCATATATGCACAAAGAGCCTCTGTTCTCGGGATTCCCCCTTTTTCTTTCTTTTTTTTTCCTTTTTTTCGTGCTGCATATTTCATAAAATGCCAAAGTAGTTTGAGCGTATCAAAAGCACTTTTCTAAGATTTTTATTAATTAGGAATCATATCCCGAGGGAGACGGCTGAGAAGAACACGGGAAACGTTTTACGATGCGAAAATAATTAATGACTTATTAGATAGCGGTAGGGGGAGGGATGGCGCGGGAGGGGGTGGTGTGTTGGCAGTACCACCGTCTACGAGGGGATTGGAGGCCGTGGGCGAGGTGGGGTGGAGTGAGGTTAGAGGCGGATTCCCTGGGGTGTGAGATAGGGATAAAGGAGAGAAAGCGGGAGGGAACGAGGTAGGAAACAATTCGAGATAGAAGGAAACATTATTAAAAATGTTACAAGATGCATTTATGTATTTTAGTAATGTAGTCCGGTTAATTATCAACTATGATCATCGTTGCCGGAAATACTTTATTTACTAAAAAATTAACATGTACGTAATTGAGAAATAAAATTTAGTCTAACAATTTTCCCAGATAATAATACGCGTAGATGTGAGGAATCATTCTTTAGAACCATAAAATTCAGCGTCAGAAATTTAAGATGTCGAAAAACCGATTTCTTTTCGAAGGAGACGAGCCTCTTCAACAACAGTGAAAGTGCAACTTAATATGACAACAACGTTCTTACAGTTTGAAGGTTCTTGAGTTCAGGCAGCGCCAGAGCACTCCAGTATTAAGATACTATCGGATTTTTGTAATATTGATACATTATATATATATATATATATATATATATATATATATATATATATATATATATATATATATATATATATATGTATTATGCGTTTATAAAATTTCATTTAATGTGTCGATGCTTAAAATATCTAGACACACACACACACACACACACACACACACATATATATATATATATATATATATATATATATATATATATATATATATATATATATATATATATATATATATATATATATATATCACAAATATTAAGTCACAAATATCCTTTAATATCGAGTTCACTGTGCCTTGGGAATAGCTTACAGTAGATACCAAGGGGAATTATAATTGATAAATGATTCTGTGCCGGCCAGGATTCGAACCATTGTCTGGTTTAGAAACAACGATAGACAGTGACTTTGACCACTTGGCTATCAAGATCGTTATCGACTCTGCTGTACATATGCCTGTCGAATTCAGGTTTTGTACTTAGAATCGATATCAACCCATCTCCACCAATAAGAATATAGGTGAAATACCTAAAACACGGGGCAAGATAGTTAATTATTATATCTCAGGATACAGAAACGAATCAAGTATGAGGGAATACAAAAGGCCTAACGTCTAACAGTAACCTGGTTTAGTTTACATACTTTTTACTTTAAGGAAATTTCAATTTTCGCTCCATTTCTACAACGCCTTTTCAATAACAGCGACCTCTGAGGAGACCTTCTGGTGCATATGGAACTTTATTATTTTCTCCTTTCTTTATCTTTTTTTTTTTTGTAAGATCTTGGGTAGCCTCCATCACACACATTGTGCGTCTCCTTTGAAATTCTATTTTTCCTTCTCATATATTCCTCTCCCTCCGTAACTTCTCTATCAACTTTCATGAGGCTCTACCCCCCTCCCCTCCCCTTTCTACAGGAACCTTTGTTCCCCTTCTTTATCCACCTACCGGAGAGGAATAGACGGAAAGAAAAAAAAACTTATTTTCCCCATGCGCACCCGTTGCTCTCCTTCAGCGACGCCAGGAAACTTCTGGAAAGCGGTCGTCCTGGCTTTTGTTTGTTCCGGGGACTGTTAGTGCGAATTCTGATTGGAAATAGGGTGTGTGTGTGTGTGTTTGTGTTTGTGGGTGTTTGTGTATGTGTGGGTGCGTGTGTGTTTGTTTGTGTGTCTGCGTGTGGTGTGGGTGAGAGAGGAGTTGAAGGGTGGGCGAACTGAAGGAGGAGGAGAGAAAATGAAATGGAAGTGAGAATGAAAGTGGATCTGCGATAGATGGGGAGAGAGAGAGAGAGAGAGAGAGAGAGAGAGAGAGAGAGAGAGAGAGAGAGAGAAACTCACTCACGCACTCACACACACACATGAAAGGTGACCTAGTTGTTTGTCGTGGGGCACCGAGAAACTCGAGGCTCAAAGTAGAAATGAAAGTGAACCTGAGAGAGAGAGAGAGAGAGAGAGAGAGAGAGAGAGAGAGAGAGAGAGAGAGAGCCGAGGAGGGGTGAACAGGATGTTCGTCGCAGGACGCGGAAAAATGCGAGTGGTAGTTTCCGCAGCGCCAGAGGGAGAGCATCACCACAAATCTGCGTTTCATAGGGGGCGAGATTCTAGGACAATCCATCATTTATTCAGTTGGCTACAGATATATGGAAGGAAAAAAGGAGGAAAAAGGAGGAGGAGGAGCTTCTGGGTCTTCCTTTTCAGAGGAGGGAGAGAGACATCTGAGACTTAATATTTTCCAGGTCCTTTTGATTTCGGCGTTTGGTCACACTAGGGGCATAAGGGAAATAATTTTATTGATTTATTTATTTTGTGTGTGTGTGTGTGTGTGTGTGTGTGTGTGTGTGTGTGTATGTATGTGATTTTGCTGTGCTTATCTAGTCTTAGCGATTAAATACATGTAGTGATCCTGATATATATATATATATATATATATATATATATATATATATATATATATATATATATATATATATATAGATATATATATGTATGTATGTATGTATGTTCGTAAAACCAAAAACCAAAGCGTATTTGTACCTCATGTACTGCATATTGTGTGTGTGTGTGTGTGTGTTTGTGCGCGCGCGCATTAATAAGACCGCTTGCATCATGCATAGCCAGCACATTTTAGTTGTCTGAGTAATCGTGATTTCATCTCTGATAATTCCAGGAGCACAGATTTAAAACGGAGATTATCTTCTCGCAAATTTCCATCATATCTTGTATTGTGAATTGCCCAATATTATTGTGCCATTACGCAATCAAATCTCTAGATAACAGTGAAGAAGCAACTATGCTGTATGTGAAACTTATGAATGGGAAATTATCTCTCAATCATTGCCTGCTGAGGAAAACGTTAAGATAATGTGAAATATTTTAAGTATTAAATATAAGAAACTTTTTCCAGTCAGTCTATCCTATGGTGTGCATAAAAAAAAGATGTTGTCGAATAACAGTGAGAAAAGAAGAACCTTAGATTCATGTAGAAATTATGAATGGTAAATGATCTCTCATTCATTGCCTGCTGAGGAAAAAAGTCATCATAGCGGTAAACAGTTCAAATAATAAATATAAGAATTTTGTTAGTCCATACCTATGCTGTGCGTAAATAATAATAATAATAATAATAATAATAATAATAATAATAATAATGTTGTTGATGGTACCAGCGTACTGGTAGCTGGCATTCACTGGAGATAATTTCCGGATAACATTTAATGCGAGGCTGTAGAATATGAAAGAATGATAATGTTTATGAATAACCGTCCGGCGTCATTCATTCATTCACTGGGGAACGGCGGAACGGCCTAATGCCATTCATGGCTGTGACGAGCTTTGGCCCGCACAGAAATATGCTAATTAGCCCATCATAATTCCCGTTTTTACATGGACGTCTGTGACACAGTCAGCTTATTATTAAGCCTTGTGTGCACGTCGTGTTATAGCGATATTTACAAACGCGAATTCAAAATGGCTGGTGTAGAGAAATTTGTTCTGATGAGCAGCACGGCACTCTGCTATTTTTTTTTCTATTGTATTGTGTCGTGCACTGCCACTTTTTTTTCATACTGCTTGTGGTGTTGTTGCGTCTTTTAATGCTGGTGGAGTAATTAAACCACTGGTATTAAATGGTGGGATAATTACGCTCCTGATATTAAATGGTGGAGTAATTACATCGCTTCTAATAAATGCAGATGCAGTTGTATTCATTGTCACTTCATAACTGTCTCACTCTCTTATTATCGAATGGATATTGTTGTTATAATTCTCTCTCTCTCTCTCTCTCTCTCTCTCTCTCTCTCTCTCTCTCTCTCTCTCTCTCTCTCTTATCGTTTGAAATGTGGTGATATGGAAACAGTCGAAACCATCATTCTCGGGGCTGTACAGTTGAGTAGTTCATATCATAATTTCCATGAGTACTCCATTCATATTTTCCATTGTCTCTTTTTTTTTTATCTCTATTTTTTTACCTCTATATATATGTTCAGACTTTCATTTTAAGCTCGTTGTACAATTGTTATATTATAGAGTTGCGGTATGTCAAATATGTAAGAGAAAACACTATTTAATGTTCTTAAATGAGTATATGAGTATAAATAAAGGAGTTTTCAGTCTAAACTTCTTGAAATTTGGCCACCTGGGGAGAGTCCCTGTGGATTGACCGAAGATCACTAATTTAAGAGACCAGTAGTCGTATGGCGAAAGGCATTAGCCAAAACCACATCCCCTAAAAAGGATCCCGGTGTCTTGGACCGATAGCCATAGGAG
>JANJGK010000027.1:35851930-35892379 GCA_039081455.1 Macrobrachium rosenbergii | reverse complement strand
CCGCGGGACATAGAGAGGTCAGTCACAAGCGATGTCGGTGGCCTTGATTATCTAGATGTCGGGGTACAAAGTTGAGATGACCGGCGCTGTGCTCGGCGAAAGTTTGCCCTGTGCTCTGAATAATGATTAAACTTGCAACGACGAGTAATGAAGTGAACGTCCTAATCTCATTTCTGTTTTTTTTTTTTTTTTTTTTTTAAGTAAAGATTTAATGTCGCTGAAAGACTAGACCCGGAATTCCCTGGTGGGTTCTTCCGGTGTCCAGCGGACACGAGCTCTGCATGAAAAGGTGGATATGTTTATTTTTTTTTTCTTTTCTTTTCGCTAGCAACGATGACGAATTATGCTTTCAGATAAGCCGGAGGGCAAGTGGAATACAACACGCTGTGGCAACAACAACGAAATTACACACACGTATACATACATACATACATACATACATACATACACACACATATATATGTACATATATATATATATAAATTAATATATGTATGTGTATGTGCGCGCATTTGTATCGTTTTGCCAGTCTGTTCGTTTTGTTCACTGATGCACTGACCCTAAGCACAGTAAAAATTTTCTATGAATTTAAAAATATGTTTATAAGAAAAACATTTCATCTTTTTAGAACAACGAACATCAAATCACCTAATGCACTATCGTCAAAAAGAGAAACATACAACAGTAGGACAATTTGCAATGTAATACAAAACCCTTCAGAGGGTAACCACCCTAAGAACTACGGTGCTGTTCCCCGACCATTTCTCGTCGTAAAACTTTAGCCAAAATGTAAACTACGTCTGAACCTACAGTCCGGGAAAAAAAGGACCTCTTCTCTCCAAACGCTTGGGCAAATAACCAAAGCCCAAGGAATGGAAAGGAGCCAAGCTTCAGACCCCTCCGAAACCAGCAACAGGTTGGACGTATGGCCGGAAATATATATGCAGATGCAACTTTAGCAATTCCATCGCAATGTGCAGGCCATCAGTTTGCATGACAAAGGCCTGACCAATTACGGGGAAAAATTCACATTTCCGCTAGGCAAAACTTCCCTTAACACGTGCTTTCTCTTTTTTCGATATTCAGCCGGTATGTAATAAAAGGTAACTTGCACGATAAACTCGCGCGTGTGTATATATATATATATATATATATATATATATATATATATATATATATATATATATATATATATATATTTATATATATATATATATATATATATATATATATATATATATATATATATATATATATATATATATTGTTCCTGTATCAATCAATAATTTGCGACGATAAATATAGAATACAGGGTAGGCCACAGGACAAATTGTGTTAATGTAATATGAAGGTGATCGATACCTTCATCCTATACATACATACGCATATATATGTATGTATATCTATATATAATTATATACATGTATGTGTGTATGTATGTATGTATGTATGTATGTATGTGTGTGTGTGTGTTTGCGTAATGTGAGTGATGTTAAGACAAAATCGCAGAGGAATTACATTACAAAGAGACGAGCATAATACAATTGCCTTCAAGAAGAGAACGTGAGCTAATTATACACTTACAACGGAATTAACAAGTGAGAGAGAGAGAGAGAGAGAGAGAGAGAGAGAGAGAGAGAGAGAGAGAGAGAGAGAGAGAGAGAGAGAGAGAGAGCGAGCTTCCACTGCTGCATTATTTTATTCTTTTTCTTCTCCTCCAAGTTTATTAACACGGCAATAATATAACTAGATCCCACCCTTTCTTCCATCAATCGCTTTGGCATCAATGCTCTTGTTGCAACTGCAACATTCATTTCTGGCTCAGATGGGGAACATCAATCAAGATCAGCAATAAGTGTTTTGCAGCATCATTCCACTGGAAGTGTAAGTGATGGGTCAGTATCTCTCTCTCGCTCTCTCCCAAATTCCCATGTGTTTCCTCCCTCTAACATCTGGAGAAATAATTGTTATTTTATTTATATAATATCTTCTGGTTGGGAGAATTTTGGACTGTGGACCCTCTTAATTAATGGGAAGGAACTGTATGTTTTGTTTCTGTGTTTAGTCATTTCATTTTGCCTGTTATTCTCTTTTGAAAAAATCTGTGTTTATTTCACTTAATGGCACTGCTATAACATTTATTATTATAAATAAATATCGCCACTGCTTTGTTACGTGTGGGCTTTGCAAAGTGATTCTGTGGGTCTCATACTTTCCTTGTTAATCTTTCATGACTTTGACAAATTTCAAATATGACGCTAGAGTCGTTTTCAAAAACACTGATAACTGTTTAAAAACCAACAATAATTATTAACATTGGTTGTTAGATGTGACACTTTTTCAACCATCCTCTACATTCTTTCCATTCGTTAATGAAGCATTCTCAAACCCGTGAGTTTCCTGCAAAAAGACATTTTCAATATCCCTCATAAATTTATCAAACTCGAAATACTGGGATATGAGTCTTTCCTATATCAATGTAAGACCTGTGTAGTTTCATGTGTCTAAGCTAAATACTTCTTTTCATGGATGTTAGTTTTTGATACGGTTTCTTTCCGTCCGTCTGATATCAGGATTGCATGAAACTAATGGCGAGTTTTAAATATAAAAGTACTTTAAGAAGAGTTCACTACGTTCCAGAGGACAACTGATAGGATTTACTTCGAACCCAAGTTGGATCTGGGTCCAGTCTTTTAAGTGCTTTCGAAGCAAACGGCAGCTTCCAGCCTTTGTGAACGAAAACGTTCACGGCGCTGAATATTTGGGTAACCACGCCAATCGCGCCCCGTTACTCCTGAAACGAGATTTAAATGATGCGGGTATCTGGATAACACTGCTACATGTCTTGGAAAAAGGTTTGTAATCTCTCTTAACTTTTAGTTAGTTTGGGAAACAATCCATGAAACGTTTATAAAGCAAGTATAGGATAAGTATATTAAGCACAGATAGAGGAATTGCCCGAAGGCCTAAACGATGACTGACTGATTTAAATTTACTAAGCTGAATCTGATAAGAATGAAAAAATAGCGCTTAACGACAATCGTGCATTGTTTGCATTCTTCAACGTGGATATCTCTTCTTAACGCAGAGAACAATTACAACTACATTCCGAGACATGAACATAGAAAATTAAAGAATAAGTAAATAATTAAATAAATAAAAATAAATACATTACTTATTAATAAATAAATAAATTAAACATATCCTGAATATAGAGTACTCGCAAAGTCGTCACCGTTAGTAACTGGAGAGGTCAGCGTTCCTTCCTGTTATCATTAACATTTCATACTATTAGTGATATTCAGTTAGGCTGCTTTTCCGGCTACATAATGTCATAGTTATTTACCATGTTCAACAGTCATTCATCTCATTATTCACAACATGAATGATTCCACCGACCAGGATAAATCAGTATAAGCTCTATAGCCAAACAGCTAAAAAAACCAAACTGGCTGTAGAACTTTTCTTCATGTCGATGACAGCCAAAAATAAATAACTAAGTATAAAACACGTATAATTACTGAAACTAAGTAAAATCTTCATGTATAGAACAAAACAAACTACGTTTAAAATCTAGAACAAAAATGTGAACTCCAGATTCAATGACTTCCGTTCCGAACACTTTACAGGAAAAAGTCCGCTTCACTCTTTCGTTCAATTCACTTGAATTGCTTTCAGCCTCCTCCTCTCTGCTTAATGCATTTCAATGCACCCAAGAAGTCATTCACGAGGAAGTCAGGACAGGCATTTACTATTTTGTTAAGACATCCTGTACCTTCTTTCACACACAAAGTTTTCTGTGTGTGTATAAGTGAGTATTTGAGTCATTCACGAGGAAGTCCAGACAGGCATTCTATTAAAGATATCCTAAAACTTCTTTCACAAACACAAATTTGTGTGTGTGTGTATAAGTGAGTATTTGAGTATTCAATACATACGAATACATACATATACATGCTCTTCCAGGTGCAACAGTCAAGCAAAACAAGCAAGTTCAAGCATGAACTTAAGCTATAAGCTTTCTGCAACAAAAAATAAAAGTTATAAGACATAATAACAGTCATTAAATTACGACGAAATATGACAGAAGGATTCTGCTAACATAAGAAGAAATTTCTATATAACCTGAATTTTCAACAATGGAAAATTCTCAAAACTGCCGCATGGCAACTCGAATGAAAGATACATCACTCTGTGCTTCTGGCAACATGTACTCGACGGTGCCAGATGTGGGAAGCAGTGAAAAAGACTGGAATAAATACAGAAACCTCTTTATTAATGTTAAAAATGGATAGAACTTTATTCTGTCATGCAAAACAGAAAGACATCGCCAAATTTACGAATCCATACACCCTTTATTCCTAAACTTTACCTCTCAAAATAATTTCCAAATGTCAAAAACGAAAAAAGACAAAATATGGAGGAAACTTTCACATCAGAGTCAAAGGAAAACGAAACGACTTAACAAAGTGTTTAGGAAATATACGCTGCTGGACTTCCAAAGTATTTATCCTGCCTTTTGTTTCTCTCTGGTGTATTTCCTCTGACAAACTTCATTCATGTTTTTGAGGGAGCGGAAATTGGCAGAACAGTCTATCCTGCGCTTTGTCCGACAAGTTTCCTGTAGACTGCCTGACAATTCTATGAATCTCGAAGTACACCGCCTTTTCGGCAGGGGGTCTTTGTTTAACATATACTCAAACAAACTCCGAGTTCCAGAAGTTTCCCATTACAGAAGGGAGAGCATTTTTCTTTCGTCGTTATTCCTTTCCATTAGATTTTTTTTTCTTGAGGGGAGGGGAAGTAATTTCTATTTTCAGAGAAGTAAAAGTTAGGGCGATTTGTTGCTTAATGCTATAAATTGATTTCGGTACAACCAAGGGCATCGAGGAGGGCGGGGTGACTGTATTAGACGTGATGCTCAAGATGCTCCAGACGTGACGTGAGTGGTTTCAAATAAAAACGTAGGTGTGTGTGTGTGTGTGTGTGTGTCTACTGCCCCTTACATAATGATGTCTTCTCACGTACACTGACATGCTTGCTTCTCAAGCTCAGGTGCATTCAGTAAACTTACTTGCGTGCATTCCATTATGCTTCTGTAATCATACGATATGGCCATAGCGAGCTCACAAAATGTCAGCAATTTCCATGAACAAAATGTAAACAGATTCTCCCTTCACAAAAGTCTGCCATTTCGGTAATCTTTAAACAAGGGTCTGTAATCCCTCCCTGTAAATGGTGCTTTTGTTATCTACTCTTACCTCTTTTGTGTTTCATCTTAATGAACTTACGAGTAGTGGATACCTTATATCCAGGAGATTACCCAAAGAAAAGAGAGGAAAATTGAGCTCCTTACGTACCAAGAAATTAAAACATCGAGGATCTTAGATTATTCGAGTAACTTATTCGAAAGCTCTACGGTTATTCCTATAACTAATACGGTAAACACACCAATTATTTATGTATCTATTTATATTCTAGTAATTGATTCGATAACAGATGCTGTGAAGGTTTTATATTACAGAGACTTTGAATTCTGAGATACTTGTGTGTGTATATGTGTGTGTATATATATATATATATATATATATATATATATATATATATATATATATATATATATATATAAATAAACTCACACAATATACAGCTTAAAACATGTATCCCTATACATCCAAGATTTTAATACATTTGTATCTAATCGCAAACAAAACACACTCGCGCGCGCGCGAACACAAACAAATAAAACTGCTATTGTCTGACAATCTCTTCGGGCTATACATTTTTTCGAGAAGACAAGGAGACGAGAACATTACAGCAAAATCCCCTGAATTATTCAGAGAGGCTGTTCAGACGGCATCCTCCTCGGGGCGATGCGATGCAAAGCAGAGAAGGTAACAGGCCAGACAGGTATATATATACTATATGCATGGAGCTAGCATATTGCATCTTGTTGTCTCAGATATCAACCAATCTCTCTCTCTCTCTCTCTCTCTCTCTCTCTCTCTCTCTCTCTCTCTCTCTCTCTCTCTCTCTCTCTCATCCAGTTTGGCGGAAGGTATGCGTCACGTGAAACTTGATGTTTTGTGAAAACTACCAAACGAAAACTCTTATGTGTATGTTTATCCTACGTTTATCCTTTTCAATGTAGATACATACACAGAAACGTAAATGAACGTGTTTACAGAATTGTAAATGAATACGTATGTGGGATAACTGTACATACATACTGACAAGAAACGCTACTGTCACTATGACAAACAACACTATATATATATATATATATATATATATATATATATATATATATATATATATATATATATATATATATATATACATACATACATACATACATACTATTCACAGCTACCCATAACTACTCTCACGAAATTTCTCTCTATCCACCTTGCACGTGGATGATGTACAAGTATCTGACAAGGAAATGAGCAAACAAACTCCCACTCTCTAACACCAACGATAAAACAGAAAACGAGAGAGACAGGTGACGAAAACAGAAAACGGGAACACTCACAGGTAGGCGAGGGGTTGATGTCCATGGGGGTGGTGCTATTGGCTATGAACGACGTCTTCATGAACTTGAGGTCAAGCTTCAGGAGCGCCCCGACGGCGTCGTTGATGGCTTTGGTGTAGAGGCGCTGGCGGAACGTCGTCTTAGGGTGGATGATGCCTGCGTTGGGGGGAAAAGGAATAAGTAGGTAAACTTAAAGACAAATTTAAAAGTGGAAAGTAAGGTGGGTCAGGGCAGTTCAGACGCTGAGACTAAGAGCAGGTAAGGGAATTTTTCAAAGCTGAGAGAAAATCTAAGCTATGAAATTTAATAATGAAAAGTTTAAAAGATGTAAATGAAAGACGTCAAATAAAACTTAAGTGGTGAACATGAAATTTCTTGGCTTGAATTTTCCTATTTACTTAGATACCATGTTTTTTATTTTCCTCGCCCTAAGTTACATAGAAAATGCACTTCGATCACAAAAAGATAAAGGTCATGAAACATCCTGAAAGGAATAATAAAATGTCCTGAAGATTATAATTTCTGAAGTCAGATTTTATTCAATTCAGAATGATTAAACTCACGCATGAAATACAATTTCCGTGTTCAAATGCTTTCCTGTGTAAAGACAGTTTACTAAGTAGACTATCCTAAAGAATCTACGTCTACTCAGATATTAAATGATGAAATATTCAAAATAGATCCAAGTGTACAAATTTTAGTTAAATATTCCTTAGTCTACTGCATCATCTGGTGAGAATGACCATCCTTTCAAAAAAAGAAAACGCAGTATATATCGACCAGTTTACCGGGCTGCCACGAAATACCGCCATGTTTTCGGAAAAATACAATGTTGGAAAGTATAATTACTACTGGCATGTAAATATATTCTCACAAGCAGGACGCCGGGCACTAAAAGCAAACAAATTTTGGCCCACGCAGACTTGCTATTTAGAATTTTAGTCTCTTTTCAAAATCCCAAAGCTTTTGCAAAAGCACTCAGTCAGTTATCTCGGAGGTGAAATGTCTGAAAAGGGAGGGGGGGGGGGAGACGACAAAGGCAAAAAATGGAACGCCCGCTGTTCGTTCCGGATTACACGGACAATATATTTTCAGTTAGGTATTTTCGTAAAGGAACGTATGACACGAAAATCATACGACGTGCTTCACCAACGAGGTTTATGGGTGAATGTATAAAACTACCATTAAAGTTTTTTTTTTATGTAGTTAATGGATGGAGTGGTACTCCAGTAGCTATACAGTTCTGAGTGAGATGCTATGACCAGATTTTATTTAAAAATAATTATCAAGCAATTTATTGCAGTTCAAATCCGCGTGAATTCTTTTATCCCCAAAGAATGTGACTGAATACAGGATTAGTAATTTTTCATCTGTAAGCTTCAATAACTTTAGCCTTGGATATCAGGTAAAAGTTTGATAATTGCAGACATTCATGGAGTTTTCTGAATCTACTTCATAACAAAGGAGACAAAAGTTATAACGCCAAACAGGACTGCTAAGCTCAATCTAATTTAAGCGAGGAGGGTGAGTTCATGAGAAAAAAATAACAGCAGCTGAAACACGATCCAGCCAAGTATATAATAAATGAGAGGTGATAAACGAGGCGAGAGGGCATGAATGCCTGGATAAAATGGTAGAAAACGAGGTGGTTTGGCCATGTGGAGAGAACCATAAGAATGACTCACGAAATTCGCTTCCGATTCAGATGTCTTGGGAGTCAAGAAAGATATACAAAGAACATCCTAGAATGATAAAGTGGAAGATTAATAAGTTAATACTTCTTAACCTTCTGGAGAAGCAATCATACATACCAAAATTTAGTGTATAACTGAATCACGAACATATGGAACGTAATAAATACATGAATAAAGGCAATGCCATGAAAGAAAGAGAAACAGTGGAGTACTGCAAGGCCTTTCGACTTACAGGCCTTTACTTAGCGAGATGGAAAAGGACTACAAGTCGAAAGGCCTTGCAGTACTCCACTGTTTCTCTTTCCTTCGTGGCATTGCCTTTATTTATACCAAATTTAGTATCAAATGAATACGAAGCATGTTTGGGAGGAGGATATAAGGCATGAGAAGATTCTTATGCAACTTTAATCGGATGGAAAATGTATGCGATAAAGAATGGCGTCAGTCTACCCTCCTTAATTGCTGATTTGGAGGCCTTTCCTGTTTTCCCGAGAGGCAAGCATTCTCAAGTTTGAGAAAAAACCAGTTTAATGAAATCTCTGGCTCTGTTATGCACCTGCGCAACCCCCACCGCCCCCCCCCCAAAAAAAAACAATTTTAGTACATAAATGAACAGACGGGAAACCGGAAAGAAGCAATCTATCCCCATCCCCCTTATGCAAATGCAGGTGGTTAATTTCAAGTATAAAAATACTATGGAAGAAAATTCAGAAAGGTTTGGGAAAACCTTAAAATTTATTCAAGGCTTTTAAGGAAAAGAATGCAAAAATGAGCAAAACCTTTATAAAATAGTGAAACAAAAAAAAATTGAAGAATTGTAAATGCGATGTATTCGTGATCATATCATGAATATGAGATTCGAGAAGTCCTTGCGATTTACAATTTACATTTTCACATATTCATTCAATGTTGGTTTATTTCTTTCTTTCCTAATAACTGATCTCTTCTCTCTGTATTTCTCATTACCTTCTGTTACTTTCAAATGAATACCAAATTCTTTGGAAGCTTGAATTTCAAGTCAATGGCCTCTGTGGTGGGTTTGTTCCATATGAACAGCATTCATCTTTCGAATACCAATGATAATGATTTCTAAAAGACAATGGCTCACCTTGAGAGTATTTCTTCCTTACCCGGCCGTTAACCACGCTGATAAATAATTTACGTGACATAAAACCGCCCAAATAATAAATTGAAGAACGCCAAACTGCTGCTAACTAACCTTAAGAAACATTTGAGCAAAATGAAAATAGTATATTCAGTTTCCTTCCATTCGTTTGTCCCTCATTTGTGGGTCCTTTCAAGACCCCGTCTGGAGTTTGATGGTTGGTGAGTTATCACTGAAAATCGCAGGAAAATATTGCAGTCTTTGGCGAGTTTCGGCGGTGAATTTTGAAGAGAAGAGAAATGTTTGACTTTCAAATGGCGAGGTTTCTTTTCTTTGTCCTTTTTGTATTTCGTGTTTATCTATTTTTTTTTTTTTTTTTTTACATATTTTCTTCCATTCCTTGTGGGCATTACACCATACGGCAATGGCTGTGCGCACGTGTTGTTCAACAGCAAGAGATCTTTATCGTACACGCTTTTCCATTAAGTCTTCGTTTAAACAGCGCGTTCTCTAAACTGTACACGCCTTCTCATTACGTCTTCGTTGAAACAAGACATGAAATATTTTCGACTAAAAAGTGAAAACGCCACCTCTTCCACTTCCACATACCAAACATGCTCCGTAAAATGTTACCCCAACAATAGTAGTATTGTAAATTCATAATTCTACTACGTCCTTCATTCAGTAATAAGCGCATTTATATATGGGACCAATGACGACATGACCTAAACATTGGGAAGTGATGATGACAAAACATTAATTAAAACTACAAGCTTCTAGGGAGCGGAAAATAACTTTTACAATTATTTTCTTGTTGCAGGATTTAAAGTTAAGCTTCCGCTGACCATACCTTCTGTCTTAAAAACAATTCTCTAGCCTCCTTTTAAAACATTGCACTAAACATATAAAGAGGATGATTATGACTGTACACAAATGACGATAATTACATCTACAGAAGAATATCAGTTAATCCACTGCATAAATATAACCATTCTGCAACGAGAGATTCAGAATTCAATGGAAGATAATTCTATACAACGTAAAGAAATGCAGTGAATCAGGGCTCTCAGATATAAAAAAAAAAAAAACTCGCACCGATGCAAGGTGTGATCTTAACTTCCTTAAAAACGGTCCCTAAGGGCAAAGAAATCTGTTACGATTATGAATAACCTAACAACAAAAGTAGAAAGTCAGAAAGTCCTTCAAAGAAACGATGTGCATTCACTAGGACGTAAATGACAGACATTAGTCATTTGTATGGTCCGTGAATTTTTTGTTTGTGGATTATTTCATTCCAGCCCGTGACATTTCAGAGAGAAAAGAAGGAAGGCCCTTATGATAAATCTGGCTCACGAATTACAGCAAATCATTCACGAAAGAAAAAATATGGCAATTAAAAGAATTAATTCACTTTCAAATGTCAAAGAAAACGATGGCAAAAAATTTCTTCCAGGTTAACAATTTAGTTTCCATAACGTAGCTGTAGGGAGTACCAGGCCGATAGACGGTTTTCTATGACGATATGCAGTTTTCTAAAATGGTTCCCTATTTTAGGCCAACATTTTATTTAATTAGGAACTGCCTGACTGTTTACCATGAAGATATGGCAAGCACGAACTTTATTCGTACTGCTACATAACATCGGACAATATCTGACAAAGATAAGATATCAAAAACCACAATTCTTTAAGAGACGGTCCCACAGTACGGCTCTATAGTTTTCCAATATCATTTAGTCTTTGCGAATAAATATGATTTTTCTATTTTAATTAATCTCTACGGTAAAGATAAAATCACACCATGAACGCCGTAGTGAATTTCGTACGATGTCGCACTTCACTTAGAGAATTTATTCAGAAAAAAAAAAAAACACTACAAAGAGGTAAAGAAAAAACTACATAAATGTCTCAAAAACACGCGAACGTGAAAGTGGAGTTAGTGGTTTCCTCACCGTAATCCGCTGTGCCAACGAAACTGCATCAACGTTCAACGAGGGGAAAAAGTTTGTTCTAAGCTCTTAAAGAGAAATAACCGCACGTCAGATTGAATGCAAGATCGCTGTGGATCTAGGAAAGGCAAATAAATGATAATAACAAAACGAGGATTTGCATTTTCGGCTGAGATAAAAGCAGGGGCAGTTACCAAGTAAAGCGACATATACATACACTTCATACGCAGTGGAGAGAGAGAGAGAGAGAGAGAGAGAGAGAGAGAGAGAGAGAGAGAGAGAGAGAGAGAGAGAGAGAGAGTTACATGATGCGTTGCATAATAAGAATGAAATCTTCCTTCCTTTCGTCAGTCTGGCTATTCAGTTTCAACGCCATTTAGAAATCTGTCAAGTAAAGTGTGATATATAGTACATTTCGTAAGTAACTGACAGGAAGAGAGAGAGAGAGAGAGAGAGAGAGAGAGAGAGAGAGAGAGAGAGAGATGATCAGATAACAGTCTTGCGTAATCGGCAGGATTTGTCGGACAACGAATACCGACGTAATCTAAATACAGCAAGCGTCACAGAAAACGTATATCATTCCCCTTAAAAAGAAAAAGAAAATTAAAAAGAAGAGAAAGAGGAAAAAGAGAACTTTGCCAGGTAACACTCAATACGAAAGGAGGAGGAAGAGAAGGGAAAAGCAAGAGAGGAAAACAAAAAAAGAATGATCTGAGGGAGAAGGACGCGCATTCTAACTGCTCAATCACAGTTACGAGGCCATGGAGACTCGCGGGGAAGGAGGAGAAAATGCTGACCTACGGCTTACTTCATCTATATAAACGCTCGAAAAAGGGGAAGGTAGGGATTTGGAATGAGGTAAAAAAGGAGGGACGAAAATTAGAACTCGAGGAGGAGGAGGAGGAGGAGGAGGAGGAGGAGGAGGAGGAGGAGGAGGAGGAGGAGGAGGAGGAGGGGGAGGACGACGACGACGAGGAAGAGGAGGTAGGATTACGAGAATTGTTAATCAGGGAATAAAATAGTTAGAGGGGAATTAAAACTGGAATCAACGAAAGGGAAGAGAATAATAGAGAAAAAGCGATTAGAGGTAGGAGCAGTATATTGTGAGATAAGAAAATGGGTCGGGAATGAAGTGTGGGGTGCTTGAAGTTTGCAGATAAAGAACTGATTGGGAAAAGCGGAGAGAAACTGCAGATATTACCGAAAGAACTTGAAAGTGTTTGCAATAGGAGGCACTGAGGGCAAATCACAGCAAGAGAAAGGTTATGAGGGTAAACAGAAATCAGGAAGGAGTGGTGAATGTTAATTATGGGCGGTGGAAGAATGGAAACGCTTCATCCTTATAGGTATTTGGGGGTGCAAATAACAGATGATAGTAAGGCAAGAGAGGCGGTGAATCGTACAAGGAAGGATGGACAAGGGCAGGAGGAATGTCTAGGGGAGCTAAGGTGGGTATGTGAGAGGATTGTTGAGCCAATTCTACTTCAAGGAAGTGAAGTATGAATTGTCCAATGTGAATAAAGAAAATATATTGAAGATTTTAAGATGAGGAAGGATAGGGAGGCCTAGACAGTGCTGGATGGATGGTTTGGAAGATGTACTGGAAAAAAAAAATGTCTCAAAATACCGGGAGTTCGAGAATACGCGCACGACACCAGTAAGTGGTGCAAAATGTGTAATGGGTTTCGACCCGTTACTGATGAGTCATCTGTGCAGGTGTATGGGTAGGCTAATGCAGTGGAAGTGGTTCACAGTATTAATAAGATAAAAAATGGGACTCCAAGGAGAGAGAAAAACCTAACTTATCACCACACTAAAGCCTGTAGACTCAATCTACAATGGAGAAGCATGAATTATCGTCAACGAAAAACACACACAAAAGAACGTACCCACAACGACAGTTTTTGTACGAAAAGTTTCATATTCTTTCAATTTCACTAGAAAAGGGAACGTAAATGTTAAAAAGGAAAACATTAATTCAAGAGAACAAATAAATCACCTTCTCCATTCATTTCTATACTATCTACCGAGCTTCAATTTTCGTTCTGATTTTCTAGAGAGAGAGAGAGAGAGAGAGAGAGAGAGAGAGAGAGAGAGAGAGAGAGAGAGAGAGAGAGTTCTCTATTCATTTCTATACTATATACCACGCTTCACTTTTTTTTATTTCCTTGAGAGAGAGAGAGAGAGAGAGAGAGAGAGAGAGAGAGAGAGAGAGAGAGAGAGAGAGAGAGAGAGAGAGAGAGAGAGACTTCTCTATTCATTTCTGCACTATAAAACAAGCTTCACTTTTCGTTTTATCTTCAGAGAGAGAGAGAGAGAGAGAGAGAGAGAGAGAGAGAGAGAGAGAGAGAGAGAGAGAGGCCCAAGCACGGAATCGCCAAGCGCACCGACAGTAATTTTCTGCATTTTCTGCCAATAACCAAACCCAAGAGGATTCCGGGAAACTAAAATTGTTTACCGCCCGACTTCAATCTCTGATATACAGCCGTCTAGGGACGGCGATGACGTTGATGATAACGATGATGATGAATTTCCTCTGATGATCAGTCACGGAAGCGGATCGGCGGTGCCTGGATGAAGCAAAAATCATCGCCTGTGTTTATGCACTCGTAAAGATTAATGCCACGGTTTTGTTTTTCATTTGGGACGGCTGTAGGTGAATGTCAGTAGGATCATATTGCCAACAAGGTTCAGAATAAGGAGAATCGAGAGACTGAGTGAGAGAGAGAGAGAGAGAGAGAGAGAGAGAGAGAGAGAGAGAGAGAGAGAGAGAGAGAGAGAGAGAGAGATTTCTCACACTCACACATCCTTGTCTTCCAACCTCCGCAGAACAGGGAAGTATTAAGTTGTGAGATAAGCCCAGTTTTCTATCTTCCTTCTTCTATCGTCATATATAATTTATATATTTTTTCAGCTGTCTTCCTGACTTTGTTATTTACATCACACCTTTCCTCATCAGTGTTCCGCAACGCATTTTGGTCACCTCTGAGCTTTCAAAGGCGTTATCAAGAGGGTCTGCATAAATGCTGGAGTCTTTAGGACAGTTAATTACTTATTGAAATAAACAACTAATACCAAATCCTTAAGAATAGCTATTTCACCAGGATACCAGAAAGATAACATTTGCAACGTATTCATTCCTTTAGACTGTCAGATAATGCTATCGGTGTTTTACCTGACTTTGCGTGGGAGTATTAAGGCCAAGTTCGTTCCTATAGATTTCTTATACAAAGGATTAGAAACGGATTGGAATAAAGAAATTCTTGTAACATTATAAATATTTGATCTATACAGATAAAATATCAGCTCTCAATATCCATAAATAAATGAGCTATTGTCGCCTTGACCTCAAGAAACAATAAAATATCCTTCAGCTGAAAATGCGAACATAACTATCTCACCCACATTGAAGATGAACGATAATTACTCAACGTCAACACCAAGACAAGAATAATTTCGATATTATATTACAAATGAAGCATCAAGCACAACACTGACATTAAATAGCGATGAATAATAAAATCCTGGATCAACAACAATGAATTCAAACTTTTTAAATGTTAAAGAAAACGAATAAAATCGTCCTTAACTGACAACAATAACATATACAAAGTAACTGCTAACAGATGTGTAAGATATGAACGGCATTCATTATTTGGAATACAAAATACAAAAAAAAAAAATAATACCCATCAAATCTGTAAGAATCCGGTAAATAACTTCCCATCACCTCTGTCAGAATCCGATAAACAACTTCCCACATCTAAAAGACTGTCGATAACTTTCTTGATCAACAAAAGTAATAACTGACTTCGGTGCTCATAACGGGATGATTGGGAAAAATTACAAATTAGCTCTGACGTACTACATCAGGGAAAGATAATAGAATTGATTGGCAACTTAACTGGACGCTAACTTCTCTGGCCTACAAATGAAATGGACTGGAAACTTCAGTAAATAGAAACAAAAGAGAACGATAACTCACTACTGGTTTCCTGCTGTTAGGCTCATTACTGTGAGTACTGACAGCTATTAGGAAGATAAAAACTTATACTTCTAAGTGTTTTCGGCTATCACGACGAGGAAAGGAGAGCGTCAAATTACAGCAAGCACACACACGGACATGCACACACACAAATATATATATATATATATATATATATATATATATATATATATATATATATATATATATATATATATATATATATATATATATATATATATATATATATATAACATATATATTAGGATTATAATCACGTTACCACATGAATCGTTTACCACACAACAAGACATTTCTTCTCCTGTTGTGATGTGTTTTGTATATGTATGTGTATGTATGTATGTGTATAAATATATATATATATATATATATATATATATATATATATATATATATATATATATATATGCACCAATTACAAAAAAGCGGGAAAACTAAGGAAAACAATAAAAAATGAAAATTACATGCACGCAAGTTTACTCTGGCCAACGCCAAAAGACAAAAAAATAACCATACTTAGGACAAATCTGCAAAAAGTACACACGCCCCCAGAGAGAGAGAGAGAGAGAGAGAGAGAGAGAGAGAGAGAGAGAGAGAGAGAGAGAGAGAGAGAGAGAGTCAATTATTAAACACTAAATACTTCAAAACACATGTCATCTCCCTTCCAGCACTTAATTTTCCCCACTCTTTGTAGGCAGTTCTGAACACCCCAAAAAACGTGAGGGATCCATTCCACTCCCAAGAATCGATTTGGTTAAGCTATTACTCAATCAAGCTAACTTCCGTTCGAGCTACTTAAATCACCCAATTAAAATCCAATTACCATTACAACTTGTCGGGGCACAACTCAATTAGGCACCGAGGGAGGGTTCAGAAACGTCTTGGCCCAAACGCTTTTTCGTAGGCTAGATGTTCCCTTTACCTAACGTGAAACAGCTTTTGCGTGTGTTATCATAATTATTATGTACAATATATACATATACATATATATACATATATATATACACATACATATATATATTATATATTATATATATATATATATATATATATATATATATATATATATATATATATATATATATATATATATATATATATATATATGGTGGAAATGAACGTGAGAACGTACTTTCTCCTAGCTTCCTGCTCAGCTAGTAACCGCAGGTAGATCGGAATTCTAAGAACCTCTGAAAGAATTCTTGATCTTAAGACCTTGCACCCGGTACACTGACAAAGAATTCGTCTTGTTGGACATCTCTGAAGTACTGTGGGAAGCCAATGAATCTTGCAACAGGACTTTGTAATCTGGTCGGATGCTTTGTCCCAATGGACATCTCTGAAGTGTTGTGAAAGACCAATGAGCCTTGCAACAGATCTTAGCGGTCTGGTGGGAGCGCCATCAAACACAATCGTGCCCTAAAACACAACGGAGGGAGTGCGTGGCTAAGAGACCATGCACCAAATTTAATACTTTTGGGCTAAGGCTTCTGATACGGCCCTAAAGAACTACCGGCCATTTTTGGACAGCTTCCTGATTTCAGATAGCGGAATATGCAAGAGGTTGGCTGGCGAATTTTATACCAGTCAGAAAAAAAGGAAATTATGTGTTTCAATCGAAGAATAACTTCTTGTCTAGTCTATTTAAGAACTGTTACCTCAACCTTTCAGAATAAATAAACAACCTTGAGGAAAAGATTTTGGGAACCGGGGTGAATACGAGCAAAGACTCAATACCAGTAACTATGCAGTAAATTGCATAAGCCGAACTTGAATAAAAGACCGTGGAAATGAAAGTGGTGTGCAAAAATGAAGACAAAATTAACTGTGCCCTCATTAATGAGAACAAAACCTGCCTTGAACTGATGACGCATGCTAAATAACAACAACGTAACAAAGAGGACAACGCAACCTTTCTTTTCTGCTCTGGAACGTCGATCATCAAACGGTGTCCCGTTCACAAAGAACGCTAATGTCACAAAAATGAGGCCAGAAAATATATTATCATAACAGGATAATGGACATTGGCAAATCAACAATAAAGCAGATTATACGGGAGTGTTTATACGATTATCAGAACTGCATGACAGTTTTCAAAATCAGAGCGAAAACGCAATTCCCTGCGGCTGGACTATTGATTTTTGCCCAGCATATCCAAGGTTCCCTTTCATACCCCCCCCCCTTCTCATTTCTTTGCAGATGATAACTACTTGTTCATAACACCGTGAATTTTCATTGCCTTTCTTTGGCAACGTCGCCAAACTCATGTACACTGACTGGAATGTCTAAATATCATCGGTGACATATGACTGTGATGACACAAGACGTCTGGGAACCCACTCGATTTTCTTCATAATGCTGGTTTACTTTTACGACATTTAAGTAAACTATCACCGAATTAAAGTAATAAGAAAAAGTCAGACAAGTTTTCGAATATAACAAAGTTTCTTACTATTTTAGACAATTATGTATAATTACTTTCATTTTTTCATCTACTATGCAATTATGTTAACGACAGTCTATAAATACACACACACACACACACACACACACACACACACACACACATATATATATATATATATATATATATATATATATATATATATATATATATATATTTATATATATAAATATATATTATATGTAAACATATATACATACATACATACATAAATCACTTTCACAGAGCGCCACAATAGCAAGGATGGTTCAAAAGAGGAAATCTTTAATTCCCAAACTTTCCATCTGCAGGAAACCAAATAATGAAATACATGGATCAGTAATCACGCATTTTCCACAATCGACTCGATTACTAACACTATCAGCCTGCAAGAGCAGGAACCTGACGAAAATCATTCTATTACAAGTTGTGTGCTTTTTTCCACCTCACAATCTCGGTTACAAAAACTACAATGCATTGCAAAAAATTCTCATGTGCACAAAATTCCCGAATAAACACCAGATTTAACCTTGTGTAATGCTGATAACCAGTAGTAGTGAAACTTGCCAAAAATGGAAAGGTTATAATACGTGGACAAGAACATTTCCAAAAAGACATTTCTGGAAGAACACCAGTTTCATCAGAGAATAATGTTTATACTAAACATTTTGGGCCAAGGCATGAGTAATTCATTTCAATCGCCTTCTAAGAAATCGTGAGTCACTCTTCCTCTTCAAAAAAAGATATGGCAAAGAACTATTTACAAGGTGCACCAAAATGCCACCACCATTTTGTTAGACGACGTACCTGACAGAGAGAGAGAGAGAGAGAGAGAGAGAGAGAGAGAGAGAGAGAGAGAGAGAGAGAGAGAGAGAGGTGGTTTCAAATATAATATAAAAAGAAACTTTGGAACGTATTCGGGGTGTTATTAATATTTCCAATCAGAGGAACAAAATTAAATTCTTCCCATTAAAATTTTAAATCTGATGCCATTCTCTTGACAATATTCTCATCAAGCGGCGGAATGTAACTGGAAAAAAAAAAGCAACACAAAAACTAATGAACGAGATGGAAGGCAACAAGGAAGTAGGAGGAGGAGGAGGAGGAGGAGGAGGAGGAAGGAGGGCTCACACACCAGCGCAGCGCAGAGGCGACAGGGCAACAGCATTTAGCTATTCTGAGAAAGGAAATTCATGCTAAAGGAATTTGTGTGAGTTCAAAGAGGGGCTACACAAAACGAATTAGCCCAAGTTAGGACCGGCCAATGGCAAAACTTGGGCACTGTTAAAGAGAGAGCTTGTAATGAACTGTGTTACTAGAATTATTGGAGGGGGAAAAGTGGATGGCACACCAGCTGCTGAAAGAAGAGAAGGCAGAAGGAAGACACCCTTTGAGGAGAATTCGTAAATGAAAGCCTAAGAGTGCGAAATGCTCGTGCAAATTATTCTCTCTCTCTCTCTCTCTCTCTCTCTCAATAAATACACACAAACACACAATATATATATATATATATATATATATATATATATATATATATATATATATATATATATTCATTAAAAATATTATTGAGGACACTTTACCCTACGTCAACAGCACGCCATAGTGTGTGTGTGTGTATGTATGTATGTATGTATATATATATATATATATATATATATATATATATATATATATATATATATATATATATATATATATATATATATATATATATATATATGTAATAAAATGTTTGTGTGTGTTTTTCTGTCCGTGAACTCCAATTAACTATTAACCTTCCGAGTTAGTCCGAAAGAACGGCTCGTAAACCACTCCCTCATCAACTTGCTTGATAAAAAAAATATCACAATAGCATTTTCACGACCCTTTAGTATTCATAAACCTAACACCAGCGTATCATACTATATCACCGGCGGCGTTATACGCAGCCTGATGGAAAGGAAGAGAGAGAGAGAAAAAAAGAAAATATGCATTATGAGTTTTCGCCCGACCCTCCAAGCTCGCGAATAATTTCGGCTGTTTCCCTGAAACAAAGAAGAGTTAGAGAGCCAGGGTCCTCTGGAACTTTGTTTTGGACTTAACTAGTTTCTCTCACTTACTCTCTTTCTCTCTGTTTCTTTGTGATAAATAACTGAAAGATCCTTGGCTTCTCTCTCTCTCTCTCTCTCTCTCCCTCGTTAGAGAGCCAGGGTCCTTGGAACCTTGTTTTGGACTTAACTAGTTTCTCTCACTTACTCTCTTTCTCTCTGTTTCTTTGTGATAAATAACTGAAAGATCCTTGGCTTCTCTCTCTCTCTCTCTCTCTCCCTCGTTAGAGAGCCAGGGTCCTTGGAACCTTGTTTTGGACTTAACTAGTTTCTCTCACTTACTCTCTCTTTCTCTCTATTTCTTTGTGATAAATAACTGAAAGATCCTTGGCTTCTCTCTCTCTCTATTCTTTGCGATAAATAGTTGAAAGTTCCTTGGTCATTTTAACTTTTATCATGGCATTCCGTATGATGTTCAACATTACCTACTGTATGTTACGCACTGCGTAACTGATACGAGCATCTGTACCCTTATTTGTGGCTGCAGGGTAATTAAAAAGTGCCACCACATTCAGCTGCCCTAAAGCGAAGTGGTTACCATATGTCCAGTGTTTTCAAACCTTGGCTGTGGCACAGCCTCAGTGAATAAGCCTCTTATTGTCTTTGGCTTCATTTAGCTAATAAATTTTTCCAACTATTTATGTCTTTTTAAATAAACTTAGCATATATAAACCTCACCTATATAATTTTTAAAAATTCTTTTTTACACAACTGATCAATTTGTTTTATGAATCTTCCACGCCAAGTTCAGTGTGTTTTTGGCTTTTTCCATAACACAATATTATGAACATAAAAATAATTTTAAAAAATTAATAATAATAACAATAATAATGACATTTCAAAACACTGCAAAATATATCAGGTAACAAACCTTGCATACTTATACAAGCGCCTGTGTGCCTCGCAGGCACACGCAAGCGACTTTCAAGCTAGAAGCATATGCAGTTGCCCGTAATTCCTAAAAATAAATTAAATGCGTAAATCTGGAAGGCCAGAAATGCAACTAGGCTCCAACATATTCAACATGGAATGGCAAGCTATGCTCTGAATATTTTCCACCTTAGGTTTCAACGCAGAGCATTTCCACGTTTCACTCTTAAGTATAATCAGTTTCTCTTATTTAATTTCATTCTCGGTAAATTATTCATCTTATCCGCTCCCAAAGCAAAGAACGTTTTCATTTCTTTCTCAGGCAATTAATTAATGTCATTTGATTCACAAGTCAAAGGTCTTAATCTGTTTCAGTTTTCAGTTAAGGATGATTTCCACCGAGAAGAATTGTTTGAAATTATTCTTCTGAGGAAGGCTTCATCTGTCTTATTCTTTAGCATCTACGAATTCCTCCTTTATATTCTTCGTAAATGGGCACCTTTACATCTTACTTGGAACTTTTCGCTGCTACAAAACAAACTGTGTTCTATAGAGCAGCCAGATATTTCATCGAAGCGTTACATAAAAGTACTGTAGTATTCTTTCTACAAGCATTCAAATTCAGTTCAGAACGCTCTTTCTACCAGATCTATGCAATGTTCTTGTGCATTTCTTCGTAGATTTTAATGCCTCCGTAAAAAAAAAGGGGGGGGGGACTTTTTCACTTCACTTTACATTGCAAAATTCTCTGCTTCTTTCCCTCAGCAGAAACTCTTACCAATTTAATCTTTAGCGGAAGCAGCACACTGACCTGCCATTAAACATGTCGCCCCAGAAAACAAAAACATTTGCACCACAACTGTATCCACTAAAGCCCGGCCGCATAGAATATTCTTGAAAATAATCCCATTATGTTTCTCACACCCAAATTACACTACAGTTTATAATTCAATCTAAATTAACCCAACCTAACCTAAGGGCATGGCAAAAAAAAAAAAAAAAAAAACCTGGGCTGGTGCAATACTAGCATACATCCCAGGAATTTGCAGCCCGGCCACTAAAAGTATACTCTAAGTATTTGCCCTCACTGTCTTGGGCAGTCTACTAATAATAAATCAACGTTCTTTCACTTGAAGGTACCTAAATGAAAAAAAAACTCATCTACGTATTACTACTGAACCCCTAAGAAAATTAATCAGAATAAATAATAAGTACCTCCGGATGAGAAGCCTTCCTCTCTAAATGACATTCCTTCCTCCCAACGCGTTTTGAACACGTCATTCGAATGCCGAGCTAGAACGATGCTTTGCATAAACATTAATGCGTTCCAAAAGGCGTTGATGATAAATCATCCTGGGAGACTGTCCTCATAAATCAACACATCTTACATCCAAATTCAATGCATTTCGTATTCATAAATGCAACTTCTAACATGGCAACTATCGAGGATGTTTCCGTCGGGAAATGGCACAACACGTTGCTGATTAATGAAAACACACGTGGGAATTAAAGCATTAATTATGTAACAAAATATGGAATAAAAATAAAGATAATCAGAAATCTAGACTTTTCAAAGCAATTAACACACAATATACTCTTCGTGGTGTTTTGAAAAATATTTGTCCAGTAATTAAACAAATACAATAAATAAAACAGGCTAGAAGCCTGATAGTATACGGTATAACTCAAAAATGCCCTAAGACCTTTACTACAGAATAATTTGGGACCATTTAAAGTTCTACATGATGCTGTTTCCTCAAACTGCATCATCTCTCATTTCAGTTGGAGTGAAAATCCATTTTTTTATATAAAGCCGTCTTCCAAACTATTCGTTCTAGAACAAAAGCAATGAAACACAAATCTGAAGCCACGTGCTTAGTTTTAAAGGAAATATTTATTTGATGTTAAAAATCTGTGATAAAAATAGGTCTGTGACCTTTAAATCCATGTCAAGATCACTTTTATTAGGATACAATAAGGTCAGCCAGAGGTTCATACCAGTCCAACAGGACAAGGGGGTGGAAGTGGGGGGTGGGAATATTCTAAATCAACAAACAAGAAGTTTTGCCAAATGGAATATGGTATAAATAAGTATGCAGAATGTAGGCAGACTGTTCAGAGCCTTGGGACCGTAGGTTAACGTCCTAGGTCGGGACCTGCCGTCTCTAACCTTTCTTCTGTTGTGGTGATTTTTGGCTGCAGGTCGGGATTTGTCAACAGACCGTGGGAAAGACAGACACACACTGGGCAGCGTGACATCGGCACACATAAACAGACTGTGGATGTTGGCGATCTGGAAAGCTAGTGGCAAAAGCCTGTTCTGGAGGCTCAGGCACTAAAACCGAGAAGGAGAGTTCCCTGATGAACTGGAGGTTACGGAAGTTGACATAACAGGGTATTTTCAGGCGGTGATCTAATTCAGATTTACCATACTGAGGAAAAAGGGGAAACCAATAATATGAGTCACTGTCTGAAATCTAGAGATCCCGGACAGCTGTTGACATCCAGGCAAGAAAACAATATTCTAAAAATGGTAAAACAAAAGTTCCGAGGCAAGTGGACGAGATAAACCATTCCTGAAGACCATAAACAAGCTTGCAGACAAAGCAATGTTAAAAATGCAAAAAGAAGGGTTGCAGTCAACGGTGACACTAAGCATCATTAATCATTCAAAAACCACCGGTAGAGCGTTACCTATAAAACCGAAAATCTTGCTCCACTGACTGGTCTTTTACAGATCTTTATGAAGGCCATAATAATGTACCACCATACTTTTTTATTTGATGCACATTATCGTTGTTTGAATATCAGAAATAAACAAGACTAAGCAACAAGCACAGTTGGGAAATAACTTGAAGGAATGACTAGCAAGAATACTAACACTATTCAAAACCTGATTTCTACAACCTCATTAACAGCATTCTGACAAAATCCCGCAGTTAGAGGAACATACTTCCTACGAATCGACAGTATAGAACTGACCATAAAGTATTAGAGAAGAATAAAATATTACGATACATTGATAACTGTTATTATCATTATTGAAGATTTTAATGACATGGTGTGTTTAATGCAGGCTATAACTGCGGATGTTATGCATTTTTCGATGCACGATAATTAACTTTACAACATTACTTTTATTTCCTATGTTAAAGTCCTGTGCTTTCACTTTACAAAAGAAATAAAAAAAGCTTCACAAATGTCAAACAATTAAGGATCTAGCAACGGAAGAGAACAAAATGAATACGGATAACAAAAGCAATATCCCGTATTTCCTTCAACATATTTTACACCAACAATTCATGTCTCCCATTACTGCTTCCTCATGTTTTATGAAATTCTTTTCCTATGGGAATGGGGCCATATTTCTCCTTGATATGACCAAATGGCACAAAAGGTTCAGAGTGAAATCTGGTTATAACGCCTCTTTTAACCTTTCTGTTCTGTTCAGTAGGATCGGTTTAGGAAGAAAGAAATAAAAATAAATATACGCATAATCCAAATTACTATTAATGAAAAATATAATAATAATAATAATAATAATAATAATAATAATAATAATAATACTTCGGAAATTTTATACTTGTTAATCTAACTCTGATAAATGCAAACTTTAATTTTTAGGGATATTTCAGCCCACCCTGCTTGCGGGCATTTTCCTCGGAGATGCTAATTTCCATCGCTGAAACATTCATTATCATGAAACATTCATAAAGAAATGGAATTAAACGCTAATAAAGAAAATACCATTCTTTTAACCCAGCTGTGTTAAACCTCAGCGCGGTGTATAAGGATAAAACATTTTACAGCAAATCTGTCAAGTGGAATTTGCTGAACCTTTGGTAATTTATTTCATTTAATATATTTATTCATTTACTTATTTTATAAATTTATTACGTGTTGTCTTGTAGGTCCTATTGTGCTGTCAATGTCAAAGCTCTATTGTCCTTCTTTTATTTCTCTAATGCCATCTCTTATAAAGAGGGGGGGGGTTAATATTGGAAAAATACATGCAGTGAATCTAACATAAAATAACATCTTATTTTTAATCAGAAATAAGAACAATGCTATCAGTGTTGCACCCGCGCAAACCAAAGATGTGAAAAACCAAAGGTCGTGGAAATAACTACAATAATAAAAAGGCGTCAAAACCAGCTTTAGCAACAATAAGAACAATTAAAAAACAAACAATTATACTCGTATCACAGATAACCCCCAAAAAAAAAGGAACAGCTGCATTATTTTCATCATGACGACGACAATGAAGCCATTTGGAAATCAGATGATCAGAGAAAAACGTCCCGGTAATAACAATACAGAAAATAACGGAGGAGAATAAGATAAAATGGTAAAAAAAGAACAGTAACAGACCTGGCGTGGTGCTCGGGAGAATTAGATGAAATTACCTCCGCCCACTTAAGAGAAGTCGGCCACGGTTACTTAAAACCCGGTTAGTTAAGAGTTAGGTTCAGCGAAGCTCCACAATTGAGTAGTTAATCCCCGCTGTTAAATAAGTTAAGCTGAATCAGAACTTCTCTCGGGTTGCCATGCCCTCTAACCTTCGCTGAGAGGGGGGAAACCGAGAGGGGAAAAAGAGGGGAACTGAGAGGGGGAAACGATGGAACCGAGAGGGGGAAAAGAGGGGAAATTGAGAAGAGAAAAGAGAAGGAACCGAATGGGGGAAAGATACGAAACTAAGTGGGGGAAAGATGTGAAATTGAGTGGGGAAAGAGGGGAAATCGAGATGGGGAAAAAGGGGGAAACCGAGATGGGAAAAGAGAGGAACCAAGATGAGAAAACGAGAGGAAACACGAGAAGCCGAGAGGGAAGGAGAGGGGAAACCGAGACGGGGGAAGATGTGAAACTGAGTGGGAAACGACGGGAAAAGAGGGGAACCTAAGGGGGAACCGAGGGGAAACCGAAAGGGAAAAGGGGGGAACCGAGATAGGAAAGGAGAGAAACTAAGAGGAAGCGAAAGGAAACGAGAGATGCCGAGAGGGGGAGAGGGGAAACCGAGAGGACGAAGATGGGAAACCGCGAGGGGAAACAGTGGAAACAGAGAGGGGAAACAGGGGAAATCGAGAGGGGAAACAGGGGAAACTGAGATGGGGAGAGGGGAAACCGAGAGGGGAAACATAGATGAGGGAGAGGGGAGGCCGAGAGGAGTAAAAGGCGGGAAAGTGATAGGTGAAAAAGAAAGGAAACCGCGAGGGCGAAGAGGGGGAAACCGAGAGGGGAAAAGGGGGAAACGGAAAGAAACAGGGGGAAACAACTACGTGAAGCCATACAGCCATTTTCCTCTCAATACCCCATAGCACTGAGTATACTGATCCATTCTCATTTCTTGAGTAAAAAAGGGAACATTATGCCTTAACACTTTCGCTAATTTGGAAATATGTCCGAGGTCTGTGGCTGTTGAAGATTTTCAGTTTCTGACACACACACACACACACACACACACAGAGAGAGAGAGAGAGAGAGAGAGAGAGAGAGAGAGAGAGAGAGAGAGAGAGAGAGAGAGAGAGAGACTCATTTCCAGACGTAAGTGGTTGAGGATGTTAGATAGGAAAGTATACGAATAGAAAAAAAAAGGTCATTAATAACCAATATCGAGTGCCACCAACAAGAAAAACTTGATGAAACGAGTCCTGTGAAAAACGGAAGTAATAGATTTTCCGTGAAGGAAAATCAATAAGCATTTCATCATTAAGGAGAGATAGATCTTCCACATTACACCGTAATAAAAACAATTTTCAAGGATACGAATTCACTACACCAACTCATCACCTTTAGGTTTCCACGATAATGTCATAATGCATAAGAAGCAAATTCTCTATCTGTGTCTCTTTTTCTCTCTCCAACTCTTTTTTAGAAACATTTTCCGAACAGCGATCATTTGTCAGTCCAAAGCTTTCGCTCTTAATCATCCTTTAGTAATACGTCAAACAAGGGTATAGAAACGTTACACTCTATCACTATCTGCAAAGAACCTTAGATAATGCCTACAGTGCACCGCATGAGATGCACTGAATGCACTAGCCCCTCTACGGGGTTGTCTTCGTTCTGATTCGTGCTTTTATTGGAGGATTAGTAAAAGAAGTCAGGGAAAGTTCAGATACAGCAGGTACAAGTTGCTTTGAGAAGGACTATTTGCTGTGGCTGATATTTGCTGAGGATACTAAGCTAACTGGTAATGCTAAAAGATTCTGCGGACTGGTGAAAGTGTCTAAAAGTGTTCGAAAAAGAAAAAGTGAAAAACTACTGCTACTGCTAGCGGCATGAGAAATTTTAAGAGTCCGGAAGACGTTGCAATGAATGAATGAAGCCAATGGAAGTGAGGAATATATTGCACATAATAATAACAAGGACTGAGGAAGAATGGAAATGGTTGATTTCTATATGAGATGGGGAGGGGGGGGGGGATAACATAACAGGTGAAGCAAAGAAGGTTGAGGTGGGGTTGCGGGGCGGGTGAAGAGGAAGAATCCCAGTAAAGGTGAATCAGTGAAGGCAGCAGATGCCTTGCAAAAGGTCTGGCGGCGTTGGAGGCGAGTAATGTCAAGGAATTGAATGTGCAGAAGATGAGAAAAATAATATGACGTCCTATATATATATATATATATATATATATATATATATATATATATATATATATATATATATATATATATATATATATATATATATACACACACATATATATATATATATATATATATATATATATATATATATATATATATATATATATATGTCATAATTTTACAGGTTGCTACCAAATGCAATCCACGCAATTATTTAATTACATAAAAAGAGAACGAAACCACTTTTCAACGCTTCTCTTTCCCCACATAAACCATTATGAGTCCTGGCGTCAAACCATTAATCATCATCATTCCAGTATATAAAAAAACAGCTCTGAAAATGATTATTCCCGTATTCACCTAATTATCATTCTATTTCCTCTCTCCATCCCCTCAAATTTTGCTCTTCCTCCTCCTCCTCCTCCTCCTCCACCTCCCGAACCAAAAGGTTAAAGCAAATGTGTCATAAATCACTCCGATCGTTTCTGGTTAATTTCCATTACCAGTTTCCGATATATTGACCTCCCTGGAAAGAGCTTGTGCGTATTAGTTAGTGCGTATACAGCGTGCACGAGAGGGAGAGAGAGCGTCAGTGGCACACACGCGCGTACATACACACACACACACATATACCTGTATATATATTAATTTTATCACTCGCACAATTATCTGTGCATTAATGCAATTATTGACAAGACCTCATTGAAACTGGACGGTATCTAGCGGAGATATTTATTCAATAAAAGTTACAAGCTTTCCAGGACTAACAGTCCTCATTGTCAAGTTAATCCTGGAAACCTTGTAACTTTTATTGAATAAATAAATATCTCCGCTAGATACCATCCAGTTTCAATGAGGTCCTGTCAGTAATATATACATGCATACACACACACACACACACATATATATATATATATATATATATATATATATATATATATATATATATATATATATATATATATATATATATATATATATATATATATGTGTGTGTGTGTGTGTGTCTATGTACGCTAGCATGTACGCATGGGCTTGTCTGTATGTATAGCGTCCTGTCAGTAATATATACATACATACATGCATACATATATACACACATATATACATGTCTACGCACGCAAGCATGTATATATAGGCTTGTCTGTATGTATGATGTCCATAGACTTTTCTTCCAACCGTTAAATTAGAGATTCTTAATTTCAAACTCCTATCTTCATTGAAAACCTTACTTGCTTTGTTATCTCCCCTTATTTTCAATTACACTGGACGTTATTCTCAGAAGTTATAGAGACCCGATAGCGTGTTTATTGAGCACACTCACCGAGAGATAATGAGAGCCCATTTGTAATTCGAAAGCAGACAAACTTTCATTCTTCTTTCTGTTCAATTCCAGGCTCCCACTTTCGTTACACTTTCAGTTTTTTCCAAAACTAAGTAAACCTCTTCTGTTTTCGGGGCAGTCTTGCGTACATGTGTTGAGAGTAAATTTTCTATGAAATACTTCACCTGTTGTGTGAAAGACCATTTTTAGGCTTCAATATCTTCGTGTTTTCAAATAAATGCACTATAACAGATACCCATATTTGTTTTTATCTTACGTACCTCTTATATCTAAGTCTATCTATCTATCTATCTATCTATACATATATATATATATATATATATATATATATATATATATATATATATATATATATATATATATATATATATATATATATATAAAGAACATAATTTAATTGTTACTTTCGACTCATCACATTTCCATTATTTAGGAATCATTTATTTAAATTGAGCATGGTTTTCTAATTATTAACGAAAAAGGCAAAAATATTTCTTCGTTAGTATAGAGGAATAAAGCAAGTGTTTCCAGTTTCATCTGAGGGAAAGTTAGCCCTCTTGGTTTCCTTTGTAGTTAATGAAAGTAATGGGGTTGGGTAACTGTTTCCTTATGAGAAACTATGTAAGGAAAGCCATTCTATTATTTATAGATGTACTTCATATGATAAAACAGTACGTACTCATGAAACCCATGTAGCATAATAATCAAAGTATAAATAATTACGTCAGGTGAACTGTTCTAATAGTTTTAACGGCAAGATAGAAAAGTACACAACGCAGTCGCTAAGCACGATTTTAAACGACTACACTAACAAAATCATAATGAAAATGCTGGCTAGTGATACACAAATCAAGAAGAAGAAGAAGAGAGAATTAAGAACTATTAATGCTTAATGATATGCTTATGATCTAGACTATACCCAGAACCTGCTGTACTAACGTCTACCACCTGCGAAAACTTCCAAGTCGCGACGATAGCTCTGAAAAACATTAAAGAATTTTATCACCAATCGAACACTTCACAAACGCGCGATGGCTCAAATCTTTCGAGTATCTGCGATGCAAATTTCCCCGTAAACAAACTGGATTGACATTAGGGAAGGCGTCGTCAATTGTGGTTCCATATGAAGTGACAGTTATAGATTCCTGCCTCTTTTTCTTAGCTGTCAGCTTTACTTAATGTTTGAAGGTCGGCCACAAATCGTTTCTTCACGTAACAGACCCCAGCTGTTAGGGTAATATATTAATAAATGAAAAGGGGTCGTGAATACTGGATAAATTAGCTTATAAAAATAAGATTATATACTAATGAATAACTCAGAAAAAGAGATGAATGAATATGCAAAAAAAAAAAAGTTAATACATGCTTATTGATATAACTTTTAAAAATATAGAAAACGAAAAAAGCAAACCCTTTAATTTTACCTAGTCATTCACGAAACACCAAATTCCTCCATTTCCCGCTTGAAATTTCATGCAGCGAGAGAGAGAGAGAGAGAGAGAGAGAGAGAGAGAGAGAGAGAGAGAGAGAGAATTTCTCCTTTTATTACCGCTTCATACAAGCCATTTCATCTCTCTATTCTCTTTCATAAGAGCGCGCTTTCTCCCCGTCGTCTCTTTCACACGCGATTTCCCACACTCGAGGTCCTAACGAGTATCTTCTCCTTTCCTCTCCCTTCCCGACGAGGGGACACACTTTTCTATTATCCTAATGAATGGAGACAAATTAGGAGTCATCTGCCTCCTCATTCTGCCTTGAGATTAACTTTTATTGTCATCTGAATTTTAAGCTTCCATGACCGAAGTCCTACCCTGGGGCATCCCCCGCCCCCCTCCCCAGCCTGACACTTCTATCTCTCCCTCACACACACACAAACACGCGGCACTCCTCTCCCTTCCCCCCCCCCCCACCCGCCCCCACCCTTCCTCTCCTCCCACTAATCCCCCATCGTTCTACTGCCGTGCAAAATCCCTTAAGGGAAATCCTGGGAAGGGAAGATAGAAAAGCCAGCATTATCACGCACATCTTTCTCGCCTTGCTCAACGCGCACGCTTTATTCAGCTTTTTTGAATGCCGTGCGTGCGCGTGTGTGTGTGTGTGTGTGTGTCCCACGTTCAGAAGACGAATAACACTTTATATTTTAAAGTAACTCCTTGTTGACGCCTCTCCTTCTCTGCACGCATATTTATTAACCTTCCTCCTCCTACGCTTTAGTTTTGTGTGTATTTTCGTGGGGAGCGTGTCTGGGTAAATGCGAATGCGCTGATAAAAAATAGGGTAAACAAAGGATGACATTTTTACTCAACACAAACCCACAACGTCTCATCATATCTTTCCAGGACTGGATCAGTATAAACATTTTACCGAATGTTGCTTGGACTTATGAGACTTTCGAAAGACCGAAAAAGGACTTATGTCTTCTGAGGTCTTGAGGAAGAAAAACCATGAACCCTTAACTTTATCCTCAAAAACATACACTACCTGAATTAAAACACACATACAAACAGGCATGTATCTACACACACACACACACAATATATATGTATGTATATATATATATATATATATATATATATATATATATATATATATATATATATATATAATATATATATATATATATATATATATATATATATATATATATACTGTGTGTATGACACTATAGATCGCTTCTGCACGTGATACTTTGAATGTTAACGTAACTGTCAGTGAAATGAGCTTCTGCCCTCAATTACTAAGCAACCCACAACAGCGGGTTCTTTTCTCATCCACTTAAAAGTAAGAACTACGTATGTCATTACCTAATGTCAACCTGAAGCATACTCATGCAAGGGCTTTTCACATGTAAAATCATTTCTCACACAATACATATCAAGGTTAAGGTACTGGCAATTAACATACACAATAGCTTTTAGCTCCTGGCAGGTTCGAACTCGCTACTAAGCTGCTCTGAGTGACGCGCGCACAGGATTCCGGACCCACCCACAGCAGAAAACCTTATAAATTCTCCCTTCAAAACTCAGTGCCACATAAGACACCTGATGGCAGCCTCCAGCATATTATCATGGAAAGCCCTCTCACATTTCAGTATAAATGACAAGGTATATCCCTTTTTTTTTCAAGCCATAAACATGAATGCAAAATTTCCTGAATATTGATAAATGGGATCTGAATTGTCAAATTCCTGAACAATATTTTGGCCTCTGAGAAGCTTCGACAGAGCTGGGAAAGCATTAACCGATAGCGTATAATTTAAAATATAATGGGTTTACTCCCAGTGATTCAAACGAAGTTGTATTCTCATTGTTTTTAACTTTTGGAAGGTGAAAATTATTAAATAAGATAAAACCACCAGTCCCAGGAAAAATTACCACCGCATTTACTCTTTTCAGCTGGGTGCTCACTCCCCATCTTTTTCTGTGTGTGTGTGTGTGTATGTATGTCTGTGTTCTATACCTATGAACCAGCAAGAAGTCTACGAGCAACTGCGCAATAATGGCTTAATGGCAAAGGAACTAACCAATTATTGCTATGACTAAAGCCTTCGGTAACTTGCGAAGAGAAAATGAGAGAATTGCTCTCCCTCCCCCCTTGAACGTGGGAGTGGGTTGAGGGTGAGGGGGGGAAGTGGGGGGAGGTGGAGAACGACTGAATTGCAACCCAATAACAAAGCCCTAAGTAGCCCGATTTCGGGGGCATTACAATAGAACGTCAGGGCCAATCTCTTTAATAACTTCGGAATCCTCGCAAGGCGACATGTCTAAAGCAGATACTTCATAGGAAGGCTATTTCACTTGAGAGAGAGAGAGAGAGAGAGAGAGAGAGAGAGAGAGAGAGAGAGAGAGAGAGAGAGAGAGAGAAAGAAAGAGAGAGAGAGAGAGTTAATAGTTTTTGGTGGAAAGTATGAAAGTGGGTTGATTCTAGACTTATTTCATTGCACTGATGTGACCTTACCTTACAGACCTTACAATTCGTTCGGGTTGCCCCAGGTCCCTCAGTGTGAGGCACCTTTGATGTCTACCAGAGAGTTGCTAACGCATCTTCCGGTATATTTTGCATCTTCCAGTCTTGGATGGTCTGGGATGCATCTTAGATATTTGTCGAGCTTATTCTTAAACACATCTACGCTCACTCCTGTTATGTTCCTCAGATGAGCTGGTAGCGCATTGAATAGACGCTGCATTATCGATGCTGGTGCGTGGTGGATTAATGTCCTGTGTGCTTTCCTTAATTTTCCTGGTATAGTTTTTGGCACTATTAATCTACCTCTGCTTGCTCTTTTTGATAATTTTAGTTCCATGATGTTTTCGGTAATTCCTTCTATCTGTTTCCATGCTTGAATTACCATGTAGCGTTCTCTTCTCCTTTCAAGACTATATAAATTTAAGAATTGTAGTCTTTCCCAGTAGTCAAGGTCCTTAACTTCTTCTATTCTAGCTGTAAATGACCTTTGTACACTCTCTATTTGTGCAATATCCTTTTGGTAGTGTGGGTACCATATTATATTGCAATATTCAAGTGGACTACGTACGTACGTTTTATAAAGCATAATCATGTGTTCAGCTTTTCTAGTTTTGAAGTGCCGGAACAACATTCCCATTTTTGCTTTGCATTTTGCCAATAGAATTGCTATTTGATCATTGCATAACATATTCCTATTCAACATCACACCAAGGTCTTTAACTGCTTCCTTGTTTGTGATTGTCTCATTATTAGGTCCTTTATATGCATATAGCATTCCTACTTTATCACCATAGTTCATTGATTCAAATTTATCAGAGTTAAATACCATCCTATTTATCTCTGCGGTGGAGGATTACTGTGAAATCTCTGAAGCTGATAATGACAACGGTCCATAAGTCTTCAAAATAATTCTAGAATTGTCAAAATCACCTGAAAAACCTGAATTAACAGGAAACCATGAACAAGAGTACCATTACATAATATAAACCTCACACGAAATTTCATCCCCTTGTGTTTCACTTACTATTTATGTTTTCTTCGAAATTACAACCAAACCAAACTAGTGAGTTCACAAATACTCACTCCGCTGGCCATCCAGCGACCTGTACACATTGCCGCTTGTCAAGGAATCCTAACTGACAATCTACTTTCTGACATCTCACTGAAGCCATCAAAAGAATCCTTTTTCTAACGTCAAGTGAATCTACCCAGGATGTTTCTCGAGAATCACCATGATTCTAACAAGAGGCACCTTGATGCAACAACATTCAGCTACTGCTGTTTATTTAGTCGTTAAAAGTATTTAAAGGGATGATACTCTGCAGCATCGACTACCCTGAATGACCCAGACTTCCCCTCTACAACATTACAGACCATTTAAAGGGACTCCATCTTGCGTAAGATTAAGACACAGGGGCACTATGAACTTGACTGAAAGTGTTATAATCACTACTTATTTTTTCATCTTTGGAATTCCTTCCCGGACCACATGAACAATTTTTACCACATACATCCGTCTGTGTATGTGTGAGCGTGTAGCGTTTAGTGCACATTTTCACATACACAGAGCAGCATCATAGCATTGACGGTCTTCCGATCAGTGAATTTTAGCAAAGGGGAATCTGGGCAGTAAGTGAGCCGACGATCACCAAAGAACGCGACACCATCGGAAAACGAAGTCATACATATGGGAACAACGGGACTCTGGGTCTTGTATGAAATGTTTCTTCGAAACTGGAAGGAAGCACTTTCTGGAGAACATTGCTCGAAAGGAAACGGCGTACAACCACATGCATAAAAAACATAGATCTGAATGGATCTTGTTTCCAAATCATTTAAGAATCTCCTTGAGTTAATGTCGACAACGTGTTCAAGGAAAATCACAATAGGTGTGTAATAAGGAGTTTCTTACTGAAATAAATAGCAAAAGGGGTCTTTTAGTTGAATAATTAGACAAATCCTACCCCCACACAATACACATTTCCGTCGTGAGAGAGCGCAGGTGTCATCAATCTGATTGTGATGGCTATTATGCAAAGTAACAATTAAGATAAACGTGTAAATATGTTGCTCCTAACATGCCCTGGAATTTACTGTTGGCTAAATACCTTCCTGCAACTTTCCTCATTTACTTCTCCCTCAAGAATCCTAATAAAAACAAGGCTCTGTTATCAGTGCTGTAATTATTATTATTCATGAGTTGCACTCATTCATACAGAAAAGGCCAAAAAAAAAAAAAAAATTATCTGGTTAAAAACTTTCCAAAGAAATAAAAGAAAGAGATGAACTGGGGTTAAATTTGATAAATGAATGCAAGAATAAATAAAGATATTTAAGATACAAATTATACATACATATATATATATATATATATATATATATATATATATATATATATATATATATATATATATATATTTATACGTACCCACACACACACACACCATCCATACATACATATATACACACATACACACACACACATATATATATATATATATATATATATATATATATATATATATATATATATATACATATATAATTAAAATAACTTTTGTACGTTATTCATTTATCACACATTACCACAGATGAAAAATAAGAGACGGGATGTAGGTCCTGACCGGTTTCGACATTATTTCCAAGCCACTGACGAAGGAAATAAAGTCGAAACGGGTCAGGACTTCTTATTGTGCATCTGTGGTAATGTGTGATATATATATATATATATATATATATATATATATATATATATATATATATATATATATATATATATATATACCAGCAATATGCCATTTCCTCTACTTGTTGGGAGGGCACCTAAGAAAAACAAGACGAAGAGCCGCTGCCGCAATCACCCTTTAATGAGCCCAGTTGACGAATACAATCCTTCAGCCGGATCTCCTATTTTCTACGCCAACTTCAGCCTCCCTCAGACATTTATGACCTCATAAAGACGAAGTAGTAAAAGAACGACATCCACTTCATCTCCCCGGAAGAATTATGGCTCCCGCCGTCGAAACGAGCGAGATTTAGTTTAAAATCAGTTTCAAATCGAGCCCCAAATCCACATCGCAGATGAGATATTGATGGAATGATTGACTTCTGAAAGACATCAATGACATGTTTCGCTCTTTTGATTGCTTTTATAATCGGGTCTGGCGTCGTTTTCTTGGAGTGAGGTCACCACGTCGTGTTCCATATATATTTGGCTATTCGGTTTTGATAAAGCCGATCAGTCGTGATGCGGTGTTCCAGGAAATGAGTATCTGGAAAGGAGGCGCAGACGACGCTACAAATTTCTCCATTTTGATTCCCGCTGTTGACTCACTTATAAATTAATTTCTACATTAGTTGACGAAATCAGTCTCGAATCAGTTAAAAAGACTGTCATGCACTGACGATTATTCTAAATATATTCAAGAAAGTTTCAACTGCAAATGAACTTGAAGTGCATGGGATACTTCTCCCACCACCACAAACAACATACTGCTACAATGACGCGGTTGATTTCGTCATAAATACAATGTGATAATCTTAAGTTTTAGAGTCCCTCGTGCGAAACATGAGGCAGCAAACCCAAAACAAACTTCCCCAGCCTAACTCACTCCACCATCAACGATCACATAACTTTCCTAAACGGTATACGAAAATCTAGTCTGTAAAATGCGAGCGAAAATGACGACAGTGGTTTTCAGGATAGTTCAATTTCTAATGAAATAAAGATGAAAATAGGTTTCCATGAGAGTTCTATTTCTAACGAAATAAACACGAAAATAAAAATTCAACTGACCTAGGCTAACCTGAACCATCACTACCATACAAAAATGACGGGAAGTTTCACAATTCAGTGCCCCAGCTAATATTACCAAACAACCCTATTGTGTCAGGCAACGCATCCGGAGAGAGCGCCGACAAGAGGAAAACGGAACTTTATGGGGATTCAACCCAAAGCGTCGAAGGACATACCTCCCATTATTCCGTGGTCACTTACACAGAACCTCAAGAGTCCTCTTCAGAACATATCAGTAATCTCCCTATTTACAATCGATAATCTTTGTAAAGAGGATTTCATAACTCCACTTCCGTCACGATATGGCATTTATAACCGAAGCAGGAGAGCACTTGCCTTGACATGACAACATCACGTCAGGTCGACTTGCGTTCGAATCCAATGATGAAAAGAAAGGGATGTAGCACGATTTTGGCGAACGAAAGTGTTATTGCTCCGCTTAAAACTCATCGATTGTTTGAGGCCGTTACGTCAAGTGTGTGCGTGTTTAAAGGAATAAAACGTCTGGGAGTGTTGGAATATGGCATGACAACAGCTGCACAGGTGTTTATGTGTGTGTGTGTGTGTGATGGCATGACAACAGCTGCACAGGTGTGTGTGTCTGTAGGAGCTTGTCTAACTGAAGGAAGAGAATAGGTCAGAAGTATATCATATGCACAGAGACAATAGCCAATTACAGAATGCGGTAAACAAACAAGAGTAAGAGAATGAAAAGAAAGGAAAAGTAATCAATGCAAATAATGAGCGAAAGACAGAAAAGGAAAAAACAGGAAACCAACCGGTAAAATCAACAATAACAATCGCCAAGACTCTTAAAGGTCATACATAATATGGCGGAAAGGTAAGAGAAGAAAAGAGCTTTTATTACCGCTTATTAATTTCCCCCTGGCCGGTAATGACATTTTACTCTATCGGGAAGCATAACAAACCGTACGGTATTGATAACTTAAGAATAAAAATTCTACTAAGGTGCATGCATTTCATGCACACACACAATATATACATACATATATATATATATATATATATATATATATATATATATATATATATATACTTTTAATACATACATTCATATATATTATATATATATATATATATATATATATATATATATATATAATATATGAATGTATGTATTAAAAGTATATATATATATATATATATATATATATATATATATATATACTTTTAATACATACATTCATATATTATATATATATATATATATATATATATATATATATATATATATATATATATATATATATATATATATATATAGAGCCAGCGTTGCAACGGGAATTAATCATTTCAGCTGGACGACCAACCCCAGTGACTTTTAACCTCAGTAAAAAAAAAAAAAACAACGAAAAAACCTCACCGGGTTATACCACCCAATAACAGTGACTGGTGATTTACGAGTCTGTTAAAAAGGCAAGGGAGCGGAAACTTTTCATCATTAATCGCTCACTGAGGAAAAAGTGAAAAGGAAAAAAAACAGAAAAAACTCCAATGTTGATTTGTTGAGCCAGCAATAAAGTTCCGAGGCAAAAACTGATGGATTGTACCAATGTTTGAGCATTTACATTATAATGAACATAATCGCATTTTTTTTTCTGAAAAGAAAAGTATTGTGCCGGCTTTGTCTGTCTGTCCGCACCCAGCTCTCAAAATCTACTGAGGCTAGAGGGCTGCAAATTGCTATGTTGATCATCTATCCTCCAATCATCAAATATACCGAATTTCAGCCTTCTAGCCTCATTATTCGTTATTTAATTTAAGGTTAACATTAACCATAATCGTGCATCTGGCAACCATATAATTTTTGAAATATAAACTTCAAGAGATATTTTTGAGGAACTGTTATAATGACAGCTTTCGCCTATAATTGTGGATATAATTAGGTGACTGCTATTCGTCACTTCATTAATGAAATTTTAAACGGATTGGCGTAAGAATGGAGCTTTTGTTCTCCGACCATTGTTCATACGCTACTCTCTCATGTTATTGTCTTCCAAAAATTACAAATAATTACATCACATACTTTCATATGTAACAAAACGAGTAAGTCTTGGCTGTGCTTTATTTACGCACTACAGGTAACAAATAAACAACCTCCCTCTTTTACCATCATTCGTACAAAACCGCCTAAAGCAAAATTTAAATAACAACCTCTGTAACCACGCAACATGATTCATTGTTGTAAGTCATCCCAAATGCATTAGTAAAACTGTTAAAATCTTCAAATATCACAAAACCTACTTCATTTGGTCATAATCAAAAGTGTGAAATCCTATAACAATTTAAAAAAAAATAAAAAAAAAAAGTACAAAATGCGCCGAAGTTTCTTCGGTGCAATCGAGTTTTCTGTACATCGTATAATCAATGCCACCGAAACAGATCTCTTTCGTTGGTCTCGGTATAATGCTATATGAGCCGCGACCCACTAAACTTTAAAAACGACCCGGTGGTGGCCTGGACTATATCGTTGCCAGATGCACGATTATGGTTAACTTTAACCTTAAATCAAATAAAAACTACTTGAGGCTAGAGGGCTGCAATTTGTTATGTTTGATGACTGGAGGGTGGATGATCAACATACCAATTTGCAGCCCTCTAGCCTCAGTAGTCATTAAGATCTGAGGGCGGACAGAAAAGTGCGGACAGAAAAAAGTGCGGACAGACAAAGCCGGCACAATAGTTTTCTTCTCAGAAAACTAAAAAGCCTACCCCACGAACAAGATTTATCATCCCAGCCTTGAAAGGAATAATCCCAGAGCAACAGCATCCGTGTCCTCGCTACATTTAGCACCTCACAAATCATGATCAGAACCAGAAATGCGTACTGTAGAAGCGTAAATTATTTCCTCCGCGCATTATTCCTCCGAGGAGACGCTCTTCCATTACGCGGTACTGTGTCTGGCATTAAATGTAACGGTTTTTCAGCCCCTGGAGTGGAACTTCATCTTAATTTCCATGCCATTTACCGCTTCGCTCCACATATTTAATGGTTGCCTTTGCTCGCGTTACCGTTGTCCCTTATAAATATAATTAGCGTTGAGAGTAGCTACACTGAACTCCAGTAGAGAGAGAGAGAGAGAGAGAGAGAGAGAGAGAGAGAGAGAGAGAGAGAGAGAGAGAGAGAGAGAGAGAGAGAATATTCATACCTGTTCCAGTTTGTGCAGTTAGTACTGAAACAGGAAAATAGTGTAGAGAGAGAGAGAGAGAGAGAGAGAGAGAGAGAGGAAAATTCATATCTGTTCCAGTTTGTGCAGTTAGTACTGGAACAGGAAAATAGTGTATAGGGAGAGAGAGAGAGAGAGAGAGAGAGAGAGAGAGAGAGAGAGAGAGAGAGAGAGAATATTCATTTCTGTTCCAGTTTGTGCAGTTAGTACTGAAACAGGAAAATAGTGTATAGAGAGAGAGAGAGAGAGAGAGAGAGAGAGAGAGAGAGAGAGAGAGAGAATATTCATTTCTGTTCCAGTTTGTGCAGTCAGTACTGAAACAGGAAAATAGTGGAGAGAGAGAGAGAGAGAGAGAGAGAGAGAGAGAGAGTGAGAGAGAAGAGAGAGAGAGAGAGAGAGAATATTCACATTCTGTTCCAGTTTGTGCAGTTAGTACTGAGACAAGAAAATAGTGCAGAGAGAGAGAGAGAGAGAGAGAGAAGATAGAGAGAGAGAGAGAGAGAGAGAGGAGAGAGAGAGAGAGAGATAACCTAAATGAACTCTCCAAACCATTAGTCCTGTGGAGCAATAAGGACAACCCATGCCCACGCATAATAAAAAAAAAAAATCAGTAAATAATGGTCTCTATCTCTTTCTCTCTCTCTCTCTCTCTCTCTCTCTCTCTCTCTCTCTCTCTCTCTCTCTCTCTTGTGTGTCGGTGCGTATGTGCATGTGTTTCTTATGTCAATAGAACGTTGTTTGTGCTGGAATTAAAGAGGAAGAGGGTGGAGGGAAGAAGAGAGATGCGATAGAACTAAAACAGGCCTGGGAGAGGGACCCCAGCTGCGCATCATAGCTAAGGATTTGTGTAACCGGAATGAACAATATTCATATGAGTTT
>JANJGK010000027.1:35834129-35851830 GCA_039081455.1 Macrobrachium rosenbergii | reverse complement strand
TAACCTCGGGTGTTGCACCGTCGGGAGAAGACGTAGTTGAATGGGATTACTGAGCTGCAATTGGAATATGAAATGGAACTGAATACAAAATTTAGGCCAAAGGCTTAGCATGGGATCTATGAGGTCATTCATCGCTGAAAGGGAAATTAAGAGTGAAAAGGTTTAAAAGGCGTACCAGGAGGAAAACCTCGCAGTTGCACTATGAAATAATTGTTAGTAAAGAATGGAAAGTAAGATGAAATAAAGAGGATATGAACAGAGGTACAGTAAAAGAAATGGAAGGGGCTGCAGCTACGGGCCGAGAGGACGCTGCAAAAAACTTAAGTAATGCCTACGGTGCAACGCGTGAGGTCCACTGACAGCACTACCCCCCTACGGACAGAGGTGCAGTTGTTCTCGTTATTGTTTAAGATATAATGGCTTTGCGAGAACATAGTATTTGCCTTTTTGCGCAACATGAAGATTGGTATTACTGAGATGATAACGCGAGGACTCTCATTTCTTTTAGGGTAGAATGTAATCTACTAACTAACCTTATGACTACCTAAAAAAAAAAAAAAAAAAAAAAAAAAAAATCAACAATGGTACAGCTTTCCAATTAAAGATATAAAATGTTCATCACAGACAGCGTTAAAAACAGAAGAAAATATGAGTCACTTAAGATAATGTAAAGTACATAAAAAAAGAGGTTCCTGCGATTACCATAATGGTAGGAGTGGGCGGCGTTCAGGCCACAAAAATACAAATATATGAATAAAATCCAGTTAAAGACAATGAAACGTGAAAGATCATGAATACCTTTCGCCAGATTATTTTATGATATTTTCCAATGTCCCAAGCTATACACAGGCAATAAAAAAAGCTTAACCTGCAAGCTAGTACAGATGTCTGTAAGAGTAATAAACTTAGCGCCAGACTCATGAGCATCATCGGCATCTACTGACTGATTTTTGTCAACAGGCGTCGCAACGACTATGGTCATCGAGGCCGGCACGCCCATCAACAGTAATGATCGAAATGATGATGCTGGTAATGGCAATACCGGAGTTATTAATTAAATACACACAATTATGTCCAAAAAACAGCTATGTTTACATAACGCTCATTAAGCACCATGACTATGGAGAGAGAGAGAGAGAGAGAGAGAGAGAGAGAGAGAGAGAGAGAGAGAGAGAGAGAGACTTCCCCAGCCCCCTCCCTCCCTCCCCTTCCCCCCCACCTCAATAGTGAGAGTGCTTGAAAGAGAGCTCCAGATTCCCCCGTGCCTTTAAAGCTGTCATCCCTTCAAGTTATCGATATCCGGGTTTGCCGGGTTGTGTGCAGAAAAGTCAATTTCGGTCCGTACATAGTACAAACGACCGCCGGAGCCGCCGCCCCGCCCCCCCGGGTTTGAACAAGTGTTCGTTCGTTTCAAAACAACCGAGGGAGACCGCCCACTTTGCGGACACAAGTGTTTGTTGGAACCGTTCGTTTTAGGACGACCGACGCCTCGTTCGCGTGTTGATAAGGACGGCTCGTTGCGGATGTTATTCTCAATTATATCATAGCTTCCGGGTTTGCTCGAGGTTTCGTTATGGCCGTTCGTTTCTCAAAACTCGCAGCGACCAGGTTTGCACAACGAAGAGAACATGTTTATCTCATGCCAACTGCTGCATAGACAAGACGAGTGTTTATAAGAGCCGTTCGTTAAAGTCATTCGTTTTCGCAGCTTTTGCTGGAACCGTTTAGTTCAAACGATGGAACAAATTGCGCAACGAAGAGAATAAATTTATCTCATATCGACTGCAGCGGCAGGACTTGTGTTTATGGGAACTGTTCGCTGTTCGCTAAAGTAACTCATTTCGTTTTCGCGGATTTTGCTAGTCCCGTTTAGTTTCAAACGACGTAAAAAAGCGACTTTGTTCATTGAGTCTATCATCTCACAAAGCTCGATGAGGCTCGGCTTATACAAGTATTTGTTAGACCCATTCGCATCACAAAGATTAAAGCGACCCAGTTTCATCGAGCGTGTGTGCATAGCTATGTGTATGATGCGGCTGCAGAGGCGGCTTTGAAGCTGCAGAACAATTTTTCCTTATGGATTACATTCTCTATATATCTATTATTATTATGATTACTATTATTATGAACACGAACTTCCACAAATTGAAAAAATTAAGAGCGGAAAGAAAGGGTTAGAATTCTTCAAGGACTTTTTTTTAAACCAGCGACTATAGTGAGGATGAGCATTTTGTGATTTATATATGCACACTAACAAATATATATATATATATATATATATATATATATATATATATATATATATAAACATATATATATATAATATATATATATATATATATATATATATATATATATATATATATTTATTTATTTATATACATAATGTGTATTGAATACTGCGTTTTTCATCAACTACTTTTCAAATCTATTGTTTCATTTTTTTAGCGGTTACTAAAGTATAACCAAATGAAATTTCCCACAGGTGATAATATTGCAAGTATATATTTCAAGACATGTTTTGGACAATCTCAAAAAAAAAAAAGTGGGGTGGGGGGAGGGAACCTTGATAGGTTAATTCAATGTCGCCAATAATGAGGTTAAGTGGTTTTGTAACCATGGAAGTTTCATGGAGATCGGACAACAACAACAACAACACAACAACAACAATAATAATAATAATAATAATAATAATAATAATAATAATAATAATAATAAGTTCCAATCGCATCCAGGAAGCGACAGAAAGTCCTTAGTGAGCAAAAGATGAACTACTGAAATCTAAAACTTCATACGCTTACAATGTGATCATTATCCGACACAATAAGAAAGGTTAACTCATAATGAGCACATGCAGTTTAACAGCAAAAATAACACCTAAGAAGCCGATAATAAAAATTATAACAATAATAATATTCATAAATTAAACTTGTAAACAGTTATAGATACTGGTATGAATAATCAAAGTAAAAAAAAAAATCGTCCAAATAACAAATTTTTGATGAATTCTAACTGATAATCCTGACTAAAAAAAAAAATCACATATGGGTAACTTTTTTTTTGTAATCATCTGCTGCGCATCAAATCACCTCAATTTAGTTTACTGGCAACCTCATATTACACTTTTTTCCAATAAAATCATATATGAGTAACTATTTCTTTCTTTTTTTTTGGTAATCATCTGGCGCTCAGCAAATCATCTCTTGATTTAGTTAAAGGCAACCGGGTATGATTCGTTCTTTCACAGCTTTACTTAAAATTGTTTCCCATCCGAGAATTTGAAAATGGACATTCACCTCCCCTCTGCCTCATTTTCTTTCAAGTAAACATACGTCATCACTGACTGGCTTACTTTTTGTAATAATAAAATATGGGTTGAAACTATATTAGAACTATATTTACCAAATGACGGCTTATAAAGATAAGACGGTAATGATTCCCCCTCTCTCTCTCTCTGCTCAATTTATTCCTTATTACGGGTTAAAATTACATTTATCGTTCCTAGCCAGGTTTCCTGACTCTAAATGAACGATTGCCATTCCCTAAAGGCATGTATGAAATACCCTACCGCATCTCTCTCTCTCTCTCTCTCTCTCTCTCTCTCTCTCTCTCTCTCTCTCTCTCTCTCTCTCTCTCTCTCGTCTCAATTTATTCTTCCCCACGGAGTCGTACGGTCTAGTGGCGGATTTGAGAAAAATAAAACATAAAATGTGTTAGCCACTACCACTTGGGTACAGGTGACAACTGCGCTTGAACTAACTCTTAAATATTTTATTTTCTTAAATACTTTATTTTCTTAAAGGTGCTGTTGCTTTTGAGATGTGGATAAATAGGTAAATTTGAGAAGCAAAAGGTGGAATGAGGTAAAACATTAGATATTTGCATGACGGTTCATTATTAAAAATGAATATGGTTGGTATAACACAGGACATCTCCAAAACATTGCTGCCTGCACAGAGGAAAAACGGCCTTGTTCTTAAGCAGGGAAGACGAACTTGCGTCCGTGTGCATGTGTGTGCGTGTGTGTGTGCGTGCGCGCGCAAGGTGCTTGTCATATACTGAGGCAAAATATATACAAGAAAACTCTATATGAATTGAATTCAACAGATGCAGCTATCACCTTCAACACTTTATGCTTGAAAGAGGGTCTACTACCAATATAATAATAATAATAATAATAATAATAATAATAATAATAATAATAATAATAATAATAATAATAATAATAATTCTCTATTGCACGTGTCGAATTTGACTCTCCTCCCCGACCTTTCCCTTGGCTTTTTTTTTTTTGTTTCTAGAAGAAAAAGTAAGGAAAAAAAAACATTAAAAGTACCAGGCACGTCAAAGGAAAGATGATCCAAGGCTCTAGAGCATTACTTTCTCTACCGCGGTGGAACAGGCTTGCTGAAAACCTTTGTTCTATACACCAGTCTTCTATAATGCATCAAAATAATCTCTCTCTCTCTTTTTACGGAGTTACCTTTTCCACCACTCATTCTCTCCATGGTACATATCAAACACTTCGCCGCTTTCACTGTTTCTCCCTCTTTTTCTCGATGATCATTCATTCATAACAGTTGAGGGAGCCTATCTCTCTCTCTCTCCCTCTATCTGTAACACACACATTTCTTTGTCTTATTTTACTAAGAAAGAGACGCGCGAAATACATACCTGTTATAGCACAGTCAATATATATATATATATATATATATATATATATATATATATATATATATATATATATATATATATATATATATATATATATATATATATGTATGTATGTATGTATATATAGCCATACAGAGAGAGAGAGAGAGAGAGAGAGAGAGAGAGAGAGAGAGAGAGAGAGAGAGAGAGAGAGAGAGAGAGAGAGAGAGAGCGAGCGACTCTCCAACCGAAATTCGAGGAGTGATTTTCAATCGAAAAGTGGTGCAACGTTGAATAAACCGGGAAAATTGAATTTTCCTCTCCTTCTCAGCCTCCTTCGTTTTTGCTTACGCCGAAGGGAACAGATGATGTCTGCCATTTGCATGTTTCGCACGTCCGTCCCCTTCGGAGGGCGTCTCCCACTGCTGCTGCCTTCAGAATCCGTCGCCGACTAAGACACAATCACTCGTAACTTCAGAAGAAAATGATGGATGGGTTAGTATGCAAGAAGAGTTGAACAGGGCGAACCATTATTATTATTAGTTTTTACTCGGAGTCATGAAGTCAGTCAATAAGCATTTTTTACTTTCTTTAATTCACTGAAGGTTTCCGCATCGATTAATTCATAATTTTCAAATGAATTCTGAAAGTAATTCCAACTGAGGCTACAAAATTCAATTGACATCAGTCTCTATAAAGTGATACTCCAGTAAAAGCAAACGTTAAACAGCAAAACTATCCTTGCTCTGAAAATCATTATGTTGGTACTGTCTACCCAAAGGGCATCTTCTTTTTCTTTGAATTTCCACAGTAAATTTAATTTAGCGACCTGCCCTTCCTGACATTTAACACGCAAAAATATGACGCTGTTAGAGAGGTCATATTTTCTCCTCTATCTGTTTGTAAATGAATTACCCATAAGGTTTTGTGATGTACAAAAATTACATAAGGTGGCCCTGAAGACTGGCAAGTGTTTAGATTTTGAAAGAAAGTAGAGTCTGAAAAAGGACTTTTTTCCTGGGAGGAGGAGGAGGAGGAGGAGGAGGAGGAGGAGGGTTGGGAGGGCTCTCTCAGCCTTGAAGGAGGTTTGCGGTCATAGAACGCTCTTGTTCTTGATGCTCTGAAAGGGATGATGGCCTGTCTACTGAAGCCTCTGGATTGAAAGGTAAGGCTCCCCCCTCCCTACCCCGCTTGGTTCTTGGCTTAGCATTCTACGTAAGCCAAATGCCTCTTTCTGGGCCAACACAAGCTATCCAGAACGGTTTTTCTTAATTCTATTCACTAAGATCGGAAAACTGTAAACAATTCTCTCTTTCTCTTTCTCTCTCATTCACAAACACACATAAACCTTTGATTAAAATTACTAGATATCAATGTGCTAACATCGCTCAGTGGTTTTCATACAGCTGGAGTTAAATCATCCATTTTATTATTTTCTGACAGACTTTTCCGTTAAAGTAAGGAAAATGAAGAAAGTTAGTTCACTAATCACTAATATGAAAGCGACATTGTAATATATAGCAATTTTCTTGGAATTATCAAGCATTTTATTTCTTAGTGTTCTTTGCACACTTTAACAAAGTTTTCTTTCTATGCTTGCTAGCATGATCATTCATTTCATTGGTGAGGCCAAAATAGCTAAAAAGCCTCTGATAATTAAACGAAATTCTATGGTTTGGTTGCTACCATACCAAACGAAAAAGAAAAAACGGAACTGCTCAAATTAAAATGAACAAAGTTCGATTCTATGAATAAAGGATCCTACGTAGGGAAATAATGCTCGTCTATGAAGAAGGAACCCAAACTGATCTGCGAGAAAAGAACCTATGTGAGGAAAGAAAGTCCACGTGGAGGGATCCTACGTACGTCAACAACGCTCGACTATGAAGAAGGAACCTACACGGATGCTAATCTATGAACAGAATTCCAATATCAGTGAACACAGTCTTTGTAAGTACGTTGTCTCTGTAAATATGGCAAGTCTTATGGGTCAGGCTACTGCTAGTCTCTGCGGCTCAATCTCTTATGATGAAGGATTCTGTGTGACTGAGGCCTGTCTAAGAGTAAAATCCTTCGTGTACCGGGCAAGTCTTACGAATAATGAAGAAGGCTGATTTTCTGTGAACAATAATCTTATAACAGTAAAAATGCGATGCTTGATAAGGGTAACACATGAGTCCTATACGAATGATGTTGACCTGCAAGAAAAGCTCCTCTACTGATAAAACTATAATAATTAAAATCCTCTATGAATAAGGTTAGCCTGTGAGAAAGGCTTCTCTATGAAGGATGGTAGCACAAGGGTATCATTTACGTATGAGTAAGACTAATAACTATAAGAAAGGTTCCCTTGTTTTTGACAGCAAATTTCTTTCAGATTGTTCGCAAATCTAATCATCAGAAACTCCTGTTAAAGGGAAGGTAAGGAATATCGAGTCTGGACATAAAGGATACCAATAGTCAAACAGTACCTTACATGACCAACCATAATACCTTATCAAAGCAACGACTCATAAAAAAAAAATAAGGTACGTTCATTCACTATTGGCTGAAGCGAAAAAGCCATGGAATGAAAAGCATTTACTTAACTAATTTTGAGAAAGAGAGGTAGGTTGCCTTGAGTCATCGTATCAGGCTGCAACTGAAAATCGTATCTGGTTAAATTTATTCACTCCTACTTAAATGGCTTCATCTTGCACAATAAAGAAACAAATACTTTTCTTGGTTTAAAGATGAAAATCAGGAATACAATACAACAGCAATCCCCCAGCAAAATGTGTGTGTTTGCGTGCAAACGTTTGCGCAGAGCAACAAACGAACCAACGAAAGAGACTTCCCTCTTCAGGGGAGAGAGAGAGAGAGAGAGAGAGAGAGAGAGAGAGAGAGAGAGAGAGAGAGAGAGAGAGAGAGAGAGAGAGAAGGTGGAGGAGGCTGGGTTATCTGACAAGAACTCGCAGACTTCTTTTGGAGGAAATCTGGAAAAGACGCACTCGTATGTACAGCACCTCCTTCTCTCGGAGAGCCATTGACTGGACTTGGAAAAAAAGAGAGGGGGGGGAGGTGAGGAGAGAAATTCCGAAAACCCGAAATGGTATTTCAATCTGTGCGCGCTGAGGAGAGAGAGAGAGAGAGAGAGAGAGAGAGAGAGAGAGAGAGAGAGAGAGAGAGAGAGAGAGAGAGATGGCCAACCCCCTGGGTTTTCGGGCCTCACAGACTCGAGGGAAAAGATACACCGAAGCTGGATCGCTGTAAATTTTCGCAAAATTTAAAACTTCTCTTGGATCCTTTTTTTTTATTTTCTACATTTAAACAAGGACAAACTTAAGGACTGCAAAAAGACAATCGCTTTTTAATCACATCAAGCCATTCTGGCAAAGAATTATTAAGAAACTGTTTCGTTCATTTACAATAATGACCAAAATACAGGACTACTGTTATTCCCATAATTACGGGAGCTCTCGACATAATGCAAAATTCAGGACAATTCGTTTGGACTGCTTTCCCCACATAAAACCAAGCTTGGTAAAACATGGACGTCCAAACATAAAAGGAATTCGTGTATCAACATGGGTGTAATTGCTGTCATGGGGTGGGCAAAACATTTAATCATTTTGAGCAAACATTTAGGGAAACCTCCAACATAAAAAAAAAACGCAGCATAAACAAGTATTTCATTTTTACAGAAGAAATATGAAGTTCGTATTTATTCCAAAGATAACGACAACAGAGCCACCCGAGCGAATATATTTCATGTACCTTTTGTTCGTTAGGAAGAAAGGTCAATATAACGTCTGTGCTCAGAGGCAACAGGTATTTTGTTACAACGTAATCAACGTTGCTTTAATAAAATATTTTTTAACATCTCCGATGCATGGAATATTTAAACCAATTAAACATGGTATGGCCGAGCGCTTTATGTTCGGGACGGAATGAAACAAATATACACTTCAAGTCGGCAGAGGGAAAATTAATTTACTTGCCATGGAAAATATTTTCGCTGGTCATCGAAAATGAATGCCAGACGTTTGCCTTCCCCCCACTCTCTCTCTCTCTCTCTCTCTCTCTCTCTCTCTCTCTCTCTCTCTCTCTCTCTCTCTTATTTATTTCCTACATGTACATACTATTAAAACTGACACCCAAAGAACGGTGTGACATAACATTTTTCATATATGCATCAAATTTCGTAACATTATTTTCTAAAACAATTTCCGCTGTAACTATCGCTTAATTATAAACAAAGACCCCGGTTCCTGGGGCGCATCCCAAGGACATACTAGGCAGTAGAATGGGCACTACGCTGTGTTAGCATATGAAACGTTCAAAATCCGTGCTAATTACGGAGAACGTGACCAGATCTTAGGTTATCCTGATATAAAATTCTGGGACAAATCCCTATTTTATGTTTGGTCATCTGTCCTGTGTTGTTAATAATTTGATAATGAAAACTCAATATCCTGCGTTGTGGAGCTACTTTCTATCATTCTGACGTTTCCTGAAAACAGGCACCGTGATATTTTACTCAAAATAACCGAACGTTTTTTTTAAATTCTAACTGAAAATACAGTACCCGATTTCTAAGGGATTCTTATTAGAGTTTTTCATTAAGGAAATTTACCTCCTCTTAATCCCTTTTCTTTTAGTTGTCCCTGGTATGAGAACATAAAAGTATCTGCAGCTCTCTGTGGGATCCACATCTTTGTTCTCATAAAAAATATCTGCAGATCTCTGTGGAATCCGCATCTTTGAAGTTTCATTGTCTGGCAACTAATAAACTAAAACATAAAAGAAAACTTAATCCCGCCTTCATCAGTTGGTCCGGACGTCGATGCCAATGTCACCGGCAACATGGAGACCTTGCATTTGGTGTATTAAATGAATTTGTTCCTAAAGTGTGTGTGTGTGTGTTTTTTTTTTTTTTATCTCAGTGATCCTATCCCCAGCCACCATATGACAGGATAAGATGGACATGTTCATAATCTGTTAGTTATGACATTTCATTTCATATCTAACAAGACTATCGTTCTAATCAGTAAATTTTGAACATCTTAAAGCTGACCTCACCATTGAGCTATGCAAAAGAGCCGTGTCCATCAATTCTCTTCATGAGGATAAATGGTGCAGATACGTAGCACAAAAGGCGAACACTAAATATTACAATCGCTCATTTAAAACATGAAAAGAAACAACTTAACGATGATATTATCAATTCGTTCAGTTGCAGAAGCCAACGTCCAAGACACTGCCATATAGCTCCTCTGCGCTGAACTGCGCGAGAGCTAAAAATAACGAGTAAAAAATGCGCCGAACTTTCTTCGGCGCAATCGAGTTTTCTGTACAGCGTACAACCAAGGCCACCGAAAATAGATCTGTCTTTCGGTGTCTCGGTATAATGCTGTATGAGACGCGGCCCATGAAACTTTAACCGTGGGCCGGTGGTGGCCTGTTTTATATCATTGCCAGCGCATGATAATGGCTAAATTTAACCTTAAATAAAACTACGGAGGCTAGAGGGCTGCAATTTGGTATGTTTGATAATTGGGGGGTGGATGATCAACGTACCAATTTGCAGCTCTCTAGCCTCAGTAGTTTTTAAGATCTGGGGGCGGACAGAGAAAGTGCGGACGGACAGACAAAGCCGGCACAATAGTTTTCTTTTACAGAAAACTATAAATGTAAATTCTTTCTTATAGATCATTCCCGGATAGGTGAAGGCGAACTAAAGCACTACGAAGCAGAACGCTTATCTTTGAAATATTATCCATCTCTGGTCGTTTTCCCATTGTAATGTGTTGCGATAAGAGAGTAAAATAAAGATAAAGAAAAACGATACATTAAAATTTCCGGAATGATCAGTCATTAATATAAATTGGCAAACAGCAAAAAAAAAAAAAAAAAAAAAACTAGCCTTACAATTAATGGACGCACCAATAAATACGTGTCTGCGCATGCGTAAATACTGGTGAGTTTGTTCCATGAAGAGGAATCGGTTCTATAAACCAATATAATCTCTTGACCATTTTCGAGTCTTGTCCCTCCGATAAGCATGGTCGGGTAACGCAAAGTCTATATTTAATCCTTTTTTTCTATTAAAATCCTTATTGGAATTTTTTTTTTATTGCTACGACCGAATTCCACTGCAGAATCTCCGGCAATAAATACAATATGGCAGGGACCAACTAAACAGGGGCGAGTTTTTTTTTTTTTATCATGGCCGAGAGTTTTTTTTTTTATCAGAGTTCATATCAGAAACCGATTTTTCATTAACTGTTTCCAGAGTTTAATTCCATTCTATAATTACTAAATTAACTTTTTTCGCCAAAGTTTAATTTTAGTCTTTAATTAGGAGCATAACTTTTTTGTAATCTATTTCAGTTCTCCGTAATTTTTTTTTTTTTTTTTTTTGGAAGCGAATGGTAATACCCACATTATTTATCTGCAAGCTTCCAGGTTTTACGCTCCAGAATAACTGGTCTTATTTCTTGGTCTCCTAAAAGTGCAGAGAGCAATTAATTTTCCTTTGTATTAGCAATTATAAAATTTGTGATCTAATACTTGACATACACCTTAAGGCTAAACTATTTTCTTATTAGTCATTGAATGGTCCATTTTATGAAATGGTAATAATACCAGGAACCTAAGCAATTAAAGAAGTCATACTGAACAAGAAATATAGAGCCTTTGAAGCAATCATTACAATTATGCATGCTTATTTTTCATGAAAAAAAAAAATCCTTGAGTTCCTCATTGATTCCATTCTTGATGGATTATATATCTTTCATATGAATTCCCCGGAAATTTTTACCCACAAATATTGGTGTATTATATATATATATATATATATATATATATATATATATATATATATATATATATATATATATATATATATACATATATATATATATATGCGTGTGTTTGCGTATATGTATGTGTTGCGCAATTACGAAAACAGCATTACTTTCAGCGAGCTTCTGTGCCTTATGCTCACATGACTAAGCAGCAGCATAATAAATTGTTTAAGCGTAACAAAAAAAAAAAAAACCTTCCCTCGTCTCAAGAGTTTAAAAGCATTATGTTCAGGGCTTTTAAAACACAATAACCTTGGAATAATCTGTTTAGCAATAATAATAATAATAATAATAATAATAATAATAATAAAGGTGCATAGAAATACACTCAGTGCATCTTAACCTATCCTAACAGGTACAAATAATAATAATAATAATAATAATAATAATAATAATAATAATAATAATAAACCAATTTTAACATCATGGTTTGAAAATAGATAAAAAAAAACCTTAATAAACTACAGTGGAAATTACGCAAAACCGAAAGGTTCCTTTTAAACGAAAAATGAATTATGCAAATCCCTAATTCCAATTTCCAAGGGCCGTATTATATTCCCATAATAATGTTCAGAAGAGTGGCTTCCTGAATATGACTTGATTAATTGACTAAATTCCTTTGTAACCTTTTTAAGGTTACTCTGTCGCAAAAATCTTGGTCTAAATGTTCAGGTTCAAGAACATTTTATGAAGATAAGTGGAATTCTTAATTAACATGAAATTAATTGGTACCAAGAGCTTTTAAAGACAGGAGACAAAAAATGTAACTCTACGATAAAGCCGGGGGGCATAGTGAAGATATAATTAATGATTTTACGAGCATTCATTAGAGGCTTTTAAACAAAACAAAACAAAAATAAACTGGGTGAAATATTCATATTTGAAATTAAAGACAATGCACAAACCTAAATTGCTAGTATATAATCACAGACACACTATGTAATACATATATATATATATATATATATATATATATATATATATATATATATATATATATATATATATATATATATATATATATATATATATATATATATATATATAATGGAAATTGCACACACATCTCGCCATGACGTCAACCTGCATTCTCTTTTTCTCAGAGAAATAAAATTAGACTTATACACAAAAGTGTGGGATAAGAAAATGAGTCGTGAAATAAATGTATAACGGTTGATATTGGTGATGACACACTACCAATTTGAAATAGTGACGAGAAACGTAAAAACTACTGTTTTATAAGTATTTAGAAGATGAGGAAGTTGAGAGTAACGTTTAATTAAAACCGGGTGGATGGAGCAATGAAAATTCGTGTGGATGGGGGAAGATTGGAAGCAGTTATTTCGTATCGGTGTTTGGGACCAAATATAAAGCATTATGGCAGGAAAAGAAGAGGAGGAGGATGTATCACATAGTAGGTGGAGGAACAGGTTGGGTGCAGAAGACTGGGAAGAAACTCGAATATCTATGAAAATCAAGGTGGGAATTTATGAAGGAATTGGTCAGCCAACTCTCCTTTATGGATGTTGAATGCGGATGTAAAACGTAAATGAAATAAAATAAAATGTTAAAGCTGTTAATACGAATAGCTTGGAAGGTATATCTAACATGAAGAACTGAAATGGTAAGAATGGAGGAGACACTTATAAGTCATAAAACACGGTAATATTATTGGTCAGAGAGTCTTGAGATGGTTTGGCAAACTGGAAAAAATTGAAAACCAAAAGAGGGTGAAAAACGTGAATAATTCGAAGACTTAAAAAGAACGGGGAGGAAAGGGAGCCCCTGAACGTCCTGGTTACTTAGAAGTCTTCAATACTAATCGCTGCCAATTTGATCAAAGACCCCATTATTTCAAATTACTAAAGGTAATACACAGATAGGGGATAAGTTCCAGGAAATCTGCCACACAAATCATAGCGGCTTCCGGGCACGCTAACTGACAGAAAATCTACCAAACAAATCATAATGGCTTCCGGACACGCTAACTGACAGACAGACATACAGGCAGAGAGTCAGTGAGGTAGGAGAAGAGGCATGCAAGGAATACCAATGGCCTTGACGTTCTCAGAGACCACGTCTAGAAGCCTTTAAATTCCTGGAAAGGGGGATCCAAGACCTGAGTCCTTGTCCACCCAATGGAAGGGGAGAAAGATATCCATAATTCCCCCTCGAATTCCCCAAGTGCCACTGCCAAGTGACCGGTGGTGTACCATGAGTCAAGTTGCTTAAGATGAAGAGATTTTCTTTGGTTTAAAGTTATGGGGAAATTATAAAGAATCCTCGTATAAGATTTAAAACCCAATATAAAGGCAACTTCTATTTTTCCAAGATCAGAGAAAAGACATTGAGTTCTCGTATGTTATTATAATGAAACATATTATTTACTTTCCTTTTAACATTAAGAGATAAAACAGAGGATTTCTATATAAGATTACAAGTGAGATACATTTTTTCACCCTACAACATTTTACAAAAGCAAAAGGATTTGTCCTCACTATTTATATAAATATTTTCGTTCTTTCTAACATTATGGTAAAAGTAGTGTGAATTCTCGCGAAATATTTAAAATTCAAGATAATAAGCCGAGAAATATAGCTTAACTTTAAAAATGAAAGATAATAAATCCTTCTCTTTCAATACATGGACACAGAGGAGAATCCTACTTTAAAAAATGTTTTTTTATTGCTATAGATCAGACAGAACTTTGATGCAAAAAATATTCCATAGCTATGCAGTTCATGCAGATAGTCCGTATAATCTGTTAAACAACGAAATCACTGCATGAGGGATTAGTATTATCAAGATGAAAAGAGGTGTAACAAAAACAAAAGCATTTCACAAAATCTGCCCTGAAACAATGTCACAAAATCAGGTTTTTATTAAATAAATCATACTGATGTAGGTTTTATACGATCGGGAAATAAATAAAATCAATAAGACTAATTTCTAAAATTAACTATTTAATAAAACCTTATCTAATCCTGGTATAACACTATGTTGTCCTGATCTTTGCAAGGGGGCACACAACTTCAATAAAGAATAACTGCGGGTTTTTGCATAGGAAAACGTTTTCATCTATAATATCACTGTGATGTCGAAAACAGAACGTTAAAGATTTTCCGAGCGAAAAACGTCTGCGTCTCCAAAAACTGAGGTATATGAAATTTCCAACGAACGCGTCTGATCTGCATACCACAGGGATGCGGGAAATATGACGAAAATTCTCAGCAAATCTTTGCAGCACCCATGTCAAACGGGACACCGAAAGCAGCAATTAAAGCAGAAATTTGAATTTGCCACTGAAATATTTACAATTCCATTTCCGCGAGGTACCGACAGGAGAGAGCTAACTTCCACCTGTAACATACTAGTGATATATATATATATATATATATATATATATATATATATATATATATATATATATATATATATATATATAAATAATATATATATATATATATATATATATATATATATATATATATATATATATATATGTATATATATAATATATATATATATCTGTGTGTGTGTGTAAAAAGGCTTTTGATTATTATACTGAGGCATCGAATGCAGAACGGTTAAATTTCCACAGAACCCGAAATGTTTTATTGTACGTTTCACTGAGAATTCCACAAAAGAATATATAAATGCTTATTCCCTCAGTGTCAGTTAGAGTGTAATGAAGAACGTCGAAATTCTCATAATAAAACGCTGACATCTTGAGTGTCACTGAGAGTCGCTGAGACCTCAGAGATATTTTGTTTACATTTACAGCGCTCCTTGGCTCAGAATAATTTCTAAAAATGCCCAAATCCCATCCTAAAACGTTTATATTTTCAGTATCACTGTGGAATAGAAAAAAAAATCGTACAGTTCTACAGAAAAAAAAAATATTTTATCTCCTCACACCACTGGACTGTGGAAGTCTCCCTGAGGATGTTGCTTTATTGAAACCTCAAAGGGCATATCCGACGAATTACTTCCCTAAAACAATTCTCCTTGATTTCAACAATCTACTTACATTTTTATCTGTTTATTTATCAATTCATTAATTTATTTTTTCCCTTCTAATAATTGATCTCTTCTTTCTGTATTTCCTATTACTTACTGTTACTTCAAGTGAACCATATTCTTTGGATGCTTGAATTTCAAGTCGATGGCCCCTGTGGGCTTGCTTTGTGTAATGAAAATCCACAATTATATAGTAAATATATTACTATGCAAAATCAACAAAGACTTTCGAACACCTGAACGGTGTTAACGTTAAAATGTTACGGTATTCGAAAGTCTTTGTTTAATTCATTTAGTAATATATTTACTATATAATTGTGGATTTTCATTACACAGGTCGTTTCTCACGAGATTGTGAATTTCTTAGCAATAATAATAATAATAATACTAATAATAATAATAATAATAATAATAATAATAATAATAATAATAATAATAATAATAATAATAATAATAATATCGAAAATGGAACCCTTGAATCTTTGAGCAAGAACATTTCCATCTCCAACCTCGCCGTAACATCGGAATCACAGGGTTATGATTTCAATAAGAAAACTCTGATGCGAAACTTTTATATCCAGCTTTTCGACCGTAACATATTACTGAGATGTCCAGAATGTATTCGTTTGCTGATTAAAGGAGGCCGCGACTTCAAACTTATGAAAAGCTAACGTTTCGAAACTTTTCAAGCGTATGCGTACGCGCCGAAAAAGAAACTTTGCGTTCCACCTTTAAAGAGAATATTGGTGATTTGACGAAGAGGCTTATCGAAATATCGTTATTGTTTGTTTGTTTGTTTTTGCTACTACATCGTGCTCATCTTTATAAGTTAACGATAATGTCCTTTACTGCATCTACATGTTAAAAAAAAACGCTAAAAAATGCACTGCTAGGGATTCTAGTAAAATACTTTTTCAATAACTGTGGCAGTGTGTAAGTGTCCCAGAATGCCAGATGAATGAGCGAGTAAGTACACAATACGTAGATCTCTTGGTTTCTTTCGTTGTTAAACTGAACAAACTCGATTTATACAGGAAGAGATAGAGGGTTTTAACGCCCTAAAGACATCTGAAAAGGCTAAGGCCAGATAAGAAGAAGCCGCCTAAAAAAGGCGCACTCTTTACAGCCCATGGGCTAAAGGCGCCCACCTTGCAGTAAGCCGCTCACCCTCCAACACTAATTGACGAAGCTATATTTTTCTGATGCCCATGGATATACATTTTAAGATTGCGATTCTTATCGTCAAAAGAAATGGGACTCACAATGCATTCTCGGTGGTTAAATTAATGAGTCCGAAGAAACTAACAATGAGGTTGGTAGTAAGAAAATTGCAGAAAAATACCACAAAACCATGTAAATGGTACATACCATCCTTGGTATCAGTAAGATACGTTGAAACGAAATACAGACATAGGAGATATAATGGAGACAAACATAGAAAACTCAAGAGTGGATAATTGGTAACGGAACCATGATAAGAGCAAAAAATGACAAAATATTAATGGCTCGTGGGACCAAGAATTAAAGAAAAAACTGACTGCATTAAAACAATGCGAAGTTAATATGACGACATCATGTCGTCACAGATGCGCCGGTGCTTTGAAAACGATACAAAAATTCAAACCTATTCATGTTCAGTTCGTCTACAAAAAATGCAATTACAGAGAATGCCATAAATCCCACCCTGTTAGGAAGATCACCAACCCAAGTACTCACAGACTTAGTTACAATGTTGATTAGGGATAGATCTGTACCGGCCACGCTTCAACAAAATGCGTTAAAGTGTTTAGTGATATTTCTGTTCCAGTCAAGTTTCATTAAAATCCATTAATCAATTTTGAGATATTTCTGTTTCACTAAAATCCACACAACACACGCGCACACGCACACACATAATAGAAAAAAATCCCTCTTTCTAACTTCGCTGGCTTGAGGAGGTTGAAATTATAAAAAAAAAGAAAAAAAAAAAAAAAAGAGGAGGAAAGGAGTCGTTTTCTAAACCTCTTCAATGCTCCGTCGTAAAAGCTAAGGCGGCGCTTTCTTTTATGGTACCTAAAAAAACATTCCTTTTATATAAGCGCCGGCGTTAATTACAACCCACTAATGATGAGCCGCCGAAAAGGGATTGTTTCGTCCCATTTCCTACGGCCACACAGCTAAAAAGGGAAGTGGCAGTAGAG
>JANJGK010000027.1:35821629-35829129 GCA_039081455.1 Macrobrachium rosenbergii | reverse complement strand
AAATAGAATTATTGTCTTTTGATGCAAATGAACTGCACAATTACAATTCTGATAAAAAGTCAAGCGGCCGCCGCTGACGTTTAAGAACTCACTAATTAATTGGAGATATCTTTTTAAAACTGTCTATATTCCCTGCTGTAACTCCCGTCTACGTCTTTTGATGCCATATTTCTGAAACCTTCGTCAATTTGTCTCATCCATGGAAACAGGCTTTACTCTTCTTTTGAATGCGTTTTCTCCTGATATCAAACGTACACGAGAAAATTTAACTTATTTATTCAAACCCCCTAAAAAATAACGCAAACAAATTTATCTTGCACCTCCACCCAGAAGAACTCATTTCTGTTAACGCCTAAAACAATCACTGCTAAGCTACGATCTCTCGAATAAACTTCAGCGTCTTCTAAATATGATCAAAGGGATCTCCTTTTATTTTATGCATATTGAGAACACGCGTTCATATCCACCAACGAGAGAGAGAGAGAGAGAGAGAGAGAGAGAGAGAGAGGAGAGAGAGAGAGAGAGAGAGAGAGAGAGGAGCAGTAACGGATGGCCGAAAAAGGAGGCAATCATAATCATATAAGCATGCTATAATTCTTCCGAACAAGTTTTAGTTTCCCCTATAAAAAAAAAAGTCGCACCCACTTAATCCCCCTCCCCCACCCCAAAAAAGGAGAACATGACACGAGACAAAAAAAAAAAACTCAAAATTAATATGTTCTTATACAGCCTATCTATAAAAGGAAAAATACGCAACTACACTATATGGACTATATCTTACAATAACATCAAAAATTTGCTTTTTATCTTCTTAAGCAAAAGATCTATTCGCCTGAAGGGGTTGTCTCAAACACACAAAACTTCATTTACATTTATAAAAGATATAATTCTTACTGCATATTTGTCGCTCCTCCTGTTTAAATTAAAGTCAAATATTTGTCGTCCCGGATGTAAACACGCGTTTCATTTTACGTGCCAGTTAATTATACAGAAAATTCTTAAGTGACGCATAAGTTTTATCATTAAAATTTCATTACTGTTAGTATCTTCTTTAGGCTTGGTCAGTCAAGGTACTAGTCTCGCATTTACCTTTATACTTGGTTGAATTACGAAATTAAAATGTAGAGGATAAAATGAGGTTTTAACCCATTTCGTCAAAGCCATAAAGTTTGGCTGGGCAACCTGTGATACTGTAAACATTCCCTGAAGATCTGTGAATGTGGTGTGTACGGTTTGTTCACATTAAGTTCTTTCACGACTCAGAAGTTGGTGTGTGAAAGCGACGACGATCGTGCAACGACTTCATATATATACATATATACATATAAATAATATATATATGTATATATATATACTTTTATATAACATATACATAATATATATGTATATATAAATAAAAATAAAATAAAGAATATAGACTGAAATAATAATACAAATAAAAATATATATAAAAAATAGATAAAATTAAAAATAAAAATATAGAAATAAATGAAAATCACCTTGCCAAAATTTTTCAAAATGACAAAGCGAACTATCCAGCTACACTCCTTTCGTGATCAATAAACAAAGAGCTCTTGTGAATTTGCAAGATAAAAAGGTAAAGGATTTCAATGCCGGATGTAAATATATGATGAAAGAGCCCGCAAAAGATTAGAGCAAAAGATGTTCATAAAAGGCAAGAGAATGAAGGGGGGATAGGGAGGAGGAGGGGGGAGGGGGAGGGGGGAGGGGAAGGGGGGGGAGAGAAACATGGTACCTTTCTTGAGAATAAAAAATGGCTCCTTGTTTTAACTGAGATTTAGATTAATGGGCATGTTACAGTACATGGGAATAACAAACTCGAGGGTCAACCCTCGATTCCATTCACTTCCAGAAATAGGAATCCTCAGGCTTCCTTTGTGTTCCCTGAATTAGTTACACAATTTTTTTTTTCACGGCGGGAGGTTTGTCATAACTTAGAAACTCCACTAACACACTTCCTTGAAACCACCGATCTTAACATAGACAGAGATTTCACCCCAATCTCTCCACAAAAAAAAAAAAAAAAAATTTTAAATCTGAATCATCTGATATTTCAGAAAAAAAAAATATATATATATAGAACATTTTTTCACCCGAAGCGGTACACAATAGTTTCCCCTACCGTAAATATCAGCCGGAACTGTTTGAACAGCGCTCTTTGAATATTTATAAAGTTCACTCATTTTGTTTATCTTGGCTGAGCTGTGATCATATTGTTTTTTATCGCTATGTATATACTGGAAGCGAAAGGAGCGTTAACACGTCCTATTTTCTGGGCTGAGGGCCCATGTATATTAGTCCCTTTACTGTAAGGCTGACCCAGTTGTGGGGTACCGCTCAGAGTGTACCTTGTTGGGTACAGTGCAGACGGTACTGAAGGCTCTTCTACAGTATCCCTGAGGCCTGCAATTCTATTACTCTCTGCTCTTTCATTTGTCATTCGTTCTTAAGAGTTTTACTACCTACAGTAGATGTCACCCTTCACGTTAACGGGGAAGGGGGGGGGGATATTTAATGACACCAAACATCTACAGCCGATATAGCTAATGGTGGGTGGTGAGCGTGAGCTTCCGCTAATCAGGATTAGCTTCAGTAATATCGGTTGAAGATATTTACCGTCAGCTCCAAAAACACAAACTACGGAGATGTGACTCAAGTGTCTCTTAATAATGCCAACAAGATGACCGGTGTCGGACTTCGGCTTTCATGGTTACGTGACGACGTCATCCAGTAATAATAATAATAATAATAATAATAATAATAATAATAATAATAATAATAATATAATAATAATAATAATAATAAAAATAATAATAATAAAAATAATAATAATAATAATATAATAATAATAATAATAATTCTGTACAGCAGAAGATTTTGATCTATACTATTTCCTCTACTTTACTATATTATCCTGCATTTTATGCATACACGACACTGGGAAAAGACTAAAACAAAACAAAAAAAAGTTATTTCTTTTCTGTAGATTTTCACACATCTGTAGTAAATGGTTACCACTTGCTCATTCCATAAAACCCTTAGTAACTCAACCCAGACATCCTGCAAATCACAAGAAATGCTAAAATTAGTACAGATGTATGAATTGCAAGATTTATCTGTTATATTTTCTTTTTTTTTTTGCCATCTAACATCCCATCCATGACGTAACCACCTCCGAGTCCGCGCTTAGTGACACTTCTTTGTAAAGTCTGTGTAAAGGTCGTTTACTCACGCGCATATAAATGTGTCAGTATATATATATAATATATATATATATATATATATATATATATATATATATATATATATATATATATATATATATATATATATATATATTATATATATACATATATACATATATATACCTATGTATACATATATAAATATACAGATATATGTATATAAAATATATCTACACACATATATAATGTATATATTTTGCTGAAGAGAGAGAGAGAGAGAGAGAGAGAGAGAGAGAGAGAGAGAGAGAGAGAGAGAGAGAGAGAGAGAGAGAGAGAGAGAGATTTTATGTACAAGATTCACAGTTATGAATAACGAACTAATCAGCCGGAAATCGAGCACAACGGAACAAAATTAAAATCTTCGTCTCCAAAGGTCTCGCAGACACCTTATATCTGTCATATTCATAATGAGCATTTTGAAAAAGAGAATCATCCTGCAGTGGAGGCGAGGACTGAACCTGCGTTGTCAAGGATACCAGATACATGACGTCACGACGGAAGATACCGAAGGAAAAGGTTTTCCGAATAAATACTCACTCTCAAGATGCAGAAAAAAAAAATACTCTCAAGCTGAAAATATTAAAAGGTGAGGAAATGATATCTTGGGAAAAATTCCAGTCAAGGAATCACGAAGTGGAAAAATAAGAGATACGAGAATAAAGTTGGGAGGGAAAAGAAACGTAAATTATGAATACCTTTAATTTTGTGGAGAAGGGAATAACAAGAAAACGGAAATAAATAAAGACTTTACTCTCTCGAAAAAAAGTGACGTCAATCAGCCACATAAATGTCACTGCAAATGCAACCCTTTACAAAGCGTCCCCAACCCCTTCCCCTTAGAACCCCCATCACATCCATCCCATTCTTTTTTTTCTGAGGGCCTTCATTCTCTCAGAACTTGGAGGAGCCTATACTCCTTATAGACCGGAAATTAACCATCGTGCTTGCTTCTAAGAACTGACTGATGAATCTCCTCTTTCAAAATGTCATTTGAACTTTAAAGGCAAAGATGTGCGGAACGTGTCTTTCTTGGAGTGTCTTAATAATAATAATAATAATGTGAGTAATAAAAATCCACAATTATATAGTAAATATATTACTATGTAAAAAATCAAAGACTTTCGAACACTTGAACGGTGTTCCTCATCAGTGTTAACGTTAACACTGATGAGGAACACCGTTCAAGTGTTCGAAAGTCTTTGATTTTTTACATAGTAATATATTTACTATATAATTGTGGATTTTTATTACTCAGATTGTTTTTCACGAAATTGTGAATCTATTAGCAATAATAATAATAATAATAATAATAATAATAATAATAATAATAATAATAATAATAATAATAATAAGAAGAAGAAGAAGAAGAAGAAGAAGAAGAAGAAGAAGAAGAAGAAGAAGAAGAAGAAGGTTCCCACTGACAATATAATAATAATAATAATAATAATAATAATAATAATAATAATAATAATAATAATAATAAGAAGAAGAAGAAGAAGAAGAAGAAGAAGAAGAAGCAGAAGGTTCCCACTGACAAAATAATAATAATAATAATAATAATAATAATAATAATAAAATATCCTACAGAAAAAGAACAAACCTGAAAGCGATAACCTCAGAGAAAAGCATAGAAGCCATCCAATAGTATGCAAAGGCATAAGACCAAAGTAATATGTTACTAATAGATCTTAATCAAGGATCATTTCACAGACTTCATCACATAAGTCTCTTCGGCCTTAAAAGCAATGGCAAATAATTAATCTGGTTGGCGATTGATTCCTTGTACACGACATAAAATTTGCATAGAAAAAATACTACAAACTTTTACTCAGTTTGTAATTACGTTAAGATGATGGTAATTACTATTAATATCAAACTGATAATATTATATTTTTCAGTATAATGATATGCAGGCATTCTTAGTGTGATATGAACGAAATACGTGCAACATTAAAATTGATATTCACAACGAACATAACTTTCCGAAATGAGCATATCTATTGAAAGAACTAAATGATAATCTGGATAAACGAAATAACAAACAAGCATATACATAATGATAAAAAATATTAAGCGTTTACTTACATAAACTAGAAAATCTGTCATAAATTAAAAACGTATCATTTGGTTCTCCAAATGTACTGCATACCTGGCATTTCGTTTCAGCTTAGAAATAAGCCATCCAGAATTCAGAACTGCATCCCTTTCCCTATGCATATATTCAAAACGACATGCACATATCCATTACATTTTGCATATGAAAACAAATACACCCTACAGAGAGAGAGAGAGAGAGAGAGAGAGAGAGAGAGAGAGAGAGAGAGAGAGAGATGAGAGAGAGAGAGAGAGAGAGAGAGAGACAAGTTAATTACTGAGGAGCAATTAATAGCTACAGGATTTTTCTTTGTGATTCTCCTTTGATCTGACAAGTACACGGGTCGCTTTTAATAATGAATTTGGTTGATTTAAATTTACAATCAAATTAAATGTTCAATTCACTTTTTTTTTCACTCAGCTTCAAGCACAATCTTTTGTTTGTTCATAAAATACAGTACTTTGATTATTTATCGAAGTCTCACTGAAATAAAAGTTGGATGTGTAAAACGTAGCATAGCGGAAGTCACTGCAAACACTTTGTAATGACTCATTTCTTCCTGATTATGACAATCTACAATTTTTCAACTGCATTTACTTCAGTCTCGTTACATTAAATAAGCTTAAAAAAATATTTAATCTCAAATATTCATAATTCATAAAACTAATCTTGTAGCGAAAATAGAAAGAAACAAGAAACTTCCAAAGAGAAGTTCTCATTCCGTGACCTTTCCGAGTGTAACCAATGTGAAATAATAAAAAAGAAATAAGAACAAAAATACCCGAAGAAGTAAAAAGTTTTTAATATAATATAATAACGCAAGCTCTCCATAGTAATTAATAACTGCTGACAATATCTTTCGTTCCCTAATTGTACAATTTTTCAAATAAATCCACTTGCATATTCAGGACGCAACATAAGCACTTAATAAAGTTTGCATACTTAATTACATAAAAGAATATGAGAATTTGAATATTCACGATCACAAAGTATATGTATATATATATATATATATATATATATATATATATATATATATATATATATATATATATATATATATATATATATATATATATCTTAAAAACGGGTATGATGGAAAAAATAAGTTCAGATACATAAACAATGGGGAAAGCAAAAGCTTTATATTTTGGGTAGTATTTCCACATTTCACAACATTATTTTTTGAAAGGGTAGATATACTATTCAAAACATAATACTTTTTTGTTTTCGATTTGTCTTGTTCATATGAGCAATTTTGTCTTCATATAAGATATCATCATAATTATACTGATGATGGCGAGGTATGGAATGCCAACTGTAAAATCATTCCGAGTGATTACGTGGACAAGATTAACACGTACCCAAGTCATTATAAACTGCATATGCCCCAAAAGAAACTATAACCTGCATAACCTGCATATGCCCAAAAAGAAACTATAACCTGCATATGCCCAAAAGAAACTATAACCTGCATATGCCCCAAAAGAAACTATAACCTGCATATGCCCAAAAAGAAACTATAACCTGCATATGCCCAAAAAGAAACTATAACCTGCGTATGCCCTAAAAGAAACTATAACCTGCATATGCCCAAAAAGAAACTATAACCTGCGTATGCCCTAAAAGAAACTATACCCTGCATATGCCCAAAAAGAAACTAAGTCAAAATTGACTATATCCTCCTTCAATGCCAAGCAACAGTAACCAAACGAAAATAAATTAACCTGGAAAACCTCGTGAAGTAAACAACTGACATGATAGATAAACAAATAAAAAAATAAGTAAATAAATAAATTAACAATCATAGGCCTATATCCAAAGCCCGATAACAAATCATGTCTTCGGTGAAAGCGGTCGTGGGTGACAATGAAGCCCGGAAAGCCCACAGAGTGAGTTGGTGAGTGATGAGGAATCGAAAGAGAGAGAGAGAGAGAGAGAGAGAGAGAGAGAGAGAGAGAGAGAGAGAGAGAGAGAGAGATCCAGCGTCTCCAACTGCAGAGCAATACGAGAATATGAACCAAAGCCAAGCTGGTATTTTATTCTTATTTACAAAGGGGGTTCAATTGCTGGGTCAATTGGTTTTATTCTTCGCCGACCGACTCTTCGATAAGAGATGAAATCGCAGCGGTATTCTGC
>JANJGK010000027.1:35812843-35821529 GCA_039081455.1 Macrobrachium rosenbergii | reverse complement strand
AAGTCCATTGGGGTTTCCTTTACCTGGGAGTACGGTCTGTTTAAGTAATCAGATATGGAGTGTTGATCCTGATTTTGTGATAATTCCCTTATTTCTTGCACTTCTGCGTAATATTACCTTCGCTGGAAAAAGGACTTCAGCTTGGCTTTGTATGATTATTTTCAGTGCCAGAGACCTTGTTGGTTGATTTTATTGTTAAATGGTATATTCAGTCACCGTAGAGTTTTTTCCCTAAAACTTTCTGTTGATTGGTGCTTATAAACTCTTGTGCTCAGATTGAGTCGTATGCTTGTTTGGATGTAGAACACTCACTTAACGATATTACATAGATTACCTGTAATTACACAGGTGTAGCTCAGTTCTGTACAAGGTTTTATTTTATATTATGGAGCATCATTTATTCAGCCTCATTTTCCACACCCTTTCACTTAATGAAGTTGTCCCTAGTAACGTCATTCGTTAGTGCTTCAGTATACATATATTTTATTTCTGCCTTTGCATAAACTTGATTTTTATTCTGTAGAAAAAATTAGCATGTGTAGGTTTACGTTTATGTTGTTGGACTAAACTTGAGAATCCTTTAACCTGTCACGCCGAAGGGATTTGGCAAGACCAGAAAAATATTGCAGTGTCCAAAAAGGGGATTCTACCTTCTCTCGTAGCTGCCACATTTATGTGGATGTGCACTCGCCCTCTCCGTAGATAGTAAGTTTATTTCGACTTCAGTGAGAACAAATGGGTCATAGAAAATATTGCCTCGGTCTAAACGCAACTATCGGCGGATAGTTTATTTCGGGGAGAAACATCGTTGATATTCACCTTTTTACAAGTGGCTGTTCTTTCCCCCTTCAATTGGTGATAGAGTTCGGGAATTAAGTACAAGTGCGTCTGTAAAAATATGTCCCAGGTTTTCACGCTTTTTACTGTGTTTAGGATAGCAAGTTAATAAAAATGGGATTCTTAGTTCACCTCCATGAAAAGAAAATATTAATTTTCGGTCAACATCGCTGTAAATGAGATTCATTGGGACACATGAAAGGTGAAACTATAGACGAAAGGTATTTATAAGTTGAGATGTATTTACGGTTAAGAGTAAGCAGGTGATAGACAGCGGGATGTGATCGGTGGTTCTTTTCATAAAGAAACGACAACGTGGATGAAACCTCCGAGGCTGTTCCCTTACCAAGTGACTACGCTCATGTCCTTTGTTTTCTGGTTTTGCCACATTAGGGTCACTTGTCTGCGCCCTTCACTTTGAAAAATGATTGGATATTGGATTTTTATAAAATTGTCAGTGATAAGAATTGGTCGCTATCGTGGAAAGGCTACGGACTTGGCCTCATAGTTCTGTTTACCGTGTAAGTCTGACCATTCCAAGCCCTGACGTGACTCATTGATAAGGCTCTTCTCTACTGTCCTGGTCATTACCTTTTCATTCAGTGTTACTGCTGCCCCCCCGCCCACTTATTTATTTTGTAGCGAAGTTGAAATCCCTTATATCAAGGATAATGACTTCTGCGACAAATAGACAAATAATGTCAAGTAGAATATATTTTAGGACAGTATTATTTGCGTCTGTATTTCGGATGACTCATTCTTGATCACGCACAGTATTAATTTGAATTATAATGTAAGTTTATTATTTACATTTAATAAATATAACACCAGTGTCACTTTAAATACCAGAAGGATGAAGTTCGCTTTTGGGTTCAAGGAATCATTTATTTAAAGTTTTCACATAACCGAAAATATACTGTAAAACTCTTGGCTGTTTTATCTGGGACCCTGAACGTAAAGGATGATTTGGTCTCACGTTCATTATACGTTGTTGTTTCGGCTCACTTGTGAAGCTTGGCATCTGTTGGTACCCTTGGCTCTACGTATCATACATTGCTTCATACGTCTCATTGTCAGTGCCTTTGTCGTCTCATTTCATGTGAGGGTACCCTTGGCTTTTCACGTTAATTTGGTAACCTTTGCATTTCACGTTGTATTTTAGTGACTTGACGTCACATGATATAAATTGGTAATCGTGACATCTCACTTCATAAATGGGTAACTTTGACCTCTCACGTCATAAATGGTTAACCTTGACATCTCACGTCATTAATTGGTAACCTTTTCGTTTCACATCATATTTTGGTAACTTTTTCAGTTCGCATCATAAATTGGTAACCTGTGCATTTCATGTCATAAATGGGTAACATTTGCATTTCACGTCATATTTTGGTAACCTTTGCAGTCCACGTCACAAATGGATAACCTCTGCATTTCACGTCATGTTTTGGTAACCTTTGCAGTCCACGTCACAAATGGGTAATCTTTGCATTTCACGTCATATTTTGGTAACCTTTGCAGTCCACGTCACAAATGGGTAACCTTTGCATTCACGTCATATTTTGGTAACCTTTGCAGTCCACATCACAAATGAGTAACCTTGCATTTCAAGTCATATTGTGGTAATCTTTGCAGGCCATGTCACAAATGAATAACCTTTGCATTTTCACGTCATATTGTGGTAACCTTTGCAGTCCATGTCACTAATGGGTAACCTTTGCAGTTCACGTCATGTTTTGGTAACCTTTGCAGTTCACGTCATGTTTTGGTAACCTTTGCATTTCACGTCACAAATGGGTAATCTTTGCATTTCACGTCATATTGTGGTAACCTTTGCAGTCCATGTCACAAATGGGCAACCTTTGCATTTCACGTCAAAAACGTCAAAAATTGTTAACTGTTGCATCTCGCGTTATAAATTGGTAACTGTGACATCTCGCTTTGTAATTTAACAATCTTACACCATGTGCTGGTCATCTTGGCATCTTCCGTCATATGTTGGTACCCTTCGTTTCACAAGGCATATGTTAGTACCCTTGGCTTCACACGTCTTATGACAGTACCCTTCGTCTCACGTCATACATGGGTGCCCTGAGTATCTTACTTCATGCGTGAATAACCTTTGCTTCACATGTCATATGCTCATTACCTTTGTCATCTCTCATCGCGAGATTTTCGTCCTCTTGGTTTCACACGTGACAGGTCCCTCGGCTTCACACTGCATATGTTGGCAATCTTGGCTTTTACGTTCTATATTGGGAGCCTTGATTCCACACGTCATTTGTTAGTATCGTTCGCTTCGCATGCTGCATGATGTTAACCATGGTTTGACACTTGTGCATAATCATGTTTTCTGACGAATTTTTGAGAACGGCGTCTTTGCAGTTGTTAACATCTTACAGGATATATTCAGGAAATTGATCAGTTTTACCATAGAGTAGAGTAAATGGAACGTTAGACTGTAGCCCTTAATATCTATCTATTAATGGTGTGAAACCGGTAATGTGATTAGAGAGATTTTTTTAAAAGAAATTTGGAAGTGATGACTTTACCCCCTCCCCCTTTAAAAAGAAGATTGTTTGATGGTTGAGGAAACGCCCAGAATTAAGAGAAGCGATTCTGGCTTCATATGGAAAAGTGTCCTTGTTACGGAGGGGGTGGGTCTCCTCTTTGTTCTGTCCGACCTTCAGCAAGACCGTTGTGGTTACCATACCTGGCCTCGATTGCGTTGTGTTTACCTGGCTGCGCATGGGATTAGATTGGTCAAGGATGTATGAACCATGTTTGTTTCCAAACAGAAGGCCATGAATGACTGCAAGCTCCACACGAGACCTTGATGTAAAAACAAAGCTCACTTTCAGTAGATTCAGATGAAATTGGGTCGGATACTAACAGACTGCACCCTTTCTGATTTATTAACATCTCTCTCTTTTTTTTTTAGTGATAGATATTCTAGTTATCATTTGGCTGTGACTTTAATGTGTGTTGGTGATATGTGTTATTGACTGGTATTGTTTAGACTTAGGTAAATATACTTTAGTTGATCAGAAAAGGTAGGTCTCAGAAATTGAACGCAGTGTCTACACTCCTTGTCATCCTGTACTGGTTTTGCTTGACCTTTTGCATTGTGGCTTATGGCTAGTATTAAAAGTGATATAAAAACTTTCAAGGTATGTTTTGACCCTGAATACGAATAGAAAATCTTGTCTGTAATGCGGTGACAAGCGTAGGAAACCACCCTTTTAAAGATTCTGTCTAAATTCCTTTATATGTATGCTTGCATATATATATATATATATATATATATATATATATATATATATATATATATATATATATATATATATATATATATATATACATATATACATATATATATATATATATATATATATATATATATATATATATATATATATATATGTATATATGTATACGAGATTCTTTTAGCATCACAAGCTATTATTGGCGCAAGACTCAGATCTTTTGTTCTTCTATTCTTGGCATATTGTCCCAAATGTGGATGTCAGCAGTTTTTTTTTTTTTTTATAAAATTCATCGACAATAAGATTTTCCTTATTTCAAACTTGTTGATTATAGTTTAGGCTATCGAAAAAAGATTTCGTGACTGACTAGGTTTCGTAAACCTAATTTTAATGCCTTTTGCAGAAAAAAAGATTATGTACATATAATATATATATACAGTATATATATATATATATATATATATATATATATATATATATATATATATATATATATATATATATATATATATATATATATATATATATTATATTATATGTATATAATCTACTTTTTTCTGCAAAAGACGTATTAAAATTAGGTTTACGGAACCTGGTCAATCACGAAATCTTTTCTCGATAGCCTAAATTATAATCAACAAGTTTGAAATAAGGAAAATCTTATCGTCGAGGAATTTTGTAAAAGCAAAAAAAAAAAAAAAATTGCTGACATCCACATTTGGGACAATGTGCCAAGAATAGAAGAACAAAAGATCTGAGTCTTGCGCCAATAATAGCTTGTGATGCTAAAAGAATGTTGTAAATACTTATATTTTCAAAAATATATATCTTTGTAGACAGTAAGGAACTGTGGTACAGCCTGTCTTTTACGTAACTCGAAGATATCGTGAAATGTTCTGTAGATGAAGGTAAGACGCAGTAGATTTCCAGTGCCAGGTCATCAGACCATTCGTGCATGAATCAAGTCAAGACGCAATAGACAGACAGCCTTTCTTTCGTTCACTAAAAGGGGCAATGTTTCTGATCTGAAGGAAATTGTTTGAAATATGTAATACGTGAATATACGATACGTACTTAACAGGGAGACAATGACCTTCGTTTCGTGCTCTAAACAAGTGTTGTCTCGATTTCATCATGTACTCTATTTTAGAACCTCTTGTTCATTGTGTGTCGATGTTATCTTTTCCTGCGCCCACCGAGAAACCTTTTGAACGAGCCTTGAGGGTCTGTCTGTCAAGGGGGTGAATAGGAAGGAGAGAGAGAGAGAGAGAGAGAGAGAGAGAGAGAGAGAGAGAGAGAGAGAGAGAGAGAGAGAGAGAGAGAGATCCGCTGCTTCAGAGAATCTTAACGAACTCCGGTCCTCTAATGCGAAGTCCTTGAGTCATTTTTTTCTCCAGGAAGCGAGTTTGATTTATTTTTGTTTTAATTTGTGTGTTGTGAGGTTCCTTATTTGGTTTCTGTCTGTGCGTTTCCAGTAGGGTTGAACTTTTTTTTTGTAAGGGTCAAGTTTTCAAATTAAGGTCTGAAAAGAATCTTATACTGGTATACTTTATGGTTCAATCTTCAAAAGGGTTGTTATCAGGTTATTACAGACGTAATTTTCTCACTCTTAGATTTATTAAATTGAAATTGATTGTGGTAGATCATTCCTTTCTGAAGTTTTGCCGATACATAAAAGCGCTATACATTATATTGTGAATTGGTTGTTTACCTATGCCTGTCTCAATTGAAAATTTTACTATTTTTCTCTAGTTACCTGGTTTTAGGTCGAGTAAAGAAACTTAATCATCGGGATAACATTGTCTTCATATCTCTCACAGTTTTATGAATACAGTAACTTCATTTCTTCTAGAAGCCAGTGTAGGAGACTTCGTCATATAGTCATCTACATCGTTGTTACTGTCGGCAATGTTATTGATATTGTTTTGTTAATGATATGTGATTATGACTCCTGTGGTAATGTGGCTTTGTTGCTGCGCAAACGTATTTACTGACACGTGGTTGGTTGAGTCACCCTCGTGTGTTATTGTTGCTGTTGAGGATATTTGCCAGATGGGTACCATTTGGTGACAGTTTGCCACCCAGAAAAATGATTTTTATGTCGATATTAGACATTGCCAGAAGGATAGAATTGACTTTTGCGTTGATGTGTTTTTAAGGTTTTTTGAAAAAGTGTTATAAGTTGCTTTTCCATTTTTCTATGATACAAATATTTTTGTTTTGCACTGGTTAGTCGTAATTTATGGCAGTAAACGCCCCCATTGACTTTTCATAAGCTTATCCACATTCCTTTGTTAAGAACTACAGTTCCGGGGGTCAAAAAGTAAGTCGCAGTTTCTGAAACCCCACCACTCGCATAACAGCTGTTTTGGAGCCCTCCCTCCCACGTTTGGCAACCCGTGTGGCAAACACCTGTGAGCAACAACACCTGTGAAAGCGCCAGTTCTTCCTAACGGCTGGGCGATGTTAGAGCCAGCACATCAGATTTCACGTCGGTAGTGCCAAGACCTCGCATCGTGAACTCGTTTCTTTCCAGCGAATTTCGTTCTCATTATTCCAGTGCTGGTATTTGTTGCCCTTCGCTGCCTCCCCTTCTCAAGAGTGCCCCTATAACTCGTCTGGGGATTTAAACTTCGCGGCGGTTCTCCTTCTTTTGTGCCGAAAGAAGAGCGGAAAGAGCCCCCTCCCCCTCAACCCCCGTTCTCTTAGAAGCCCCAGAAAAGTAGAAATAGGTCTGGAAGTTTTCTCGTAAAGAGAGGATCTTCCAGTTACATATTTATCCCTATTAGGAAATTGGCCACGAATAATCTAGACACTCGCTTTGCTTCGGAAAGGACTAAAGACATCAATCAGTTAAGACCAAATTTTTGTATAGCGAGTAAACAAAGCGCTTGCGTTTTATTTTGTTCTTGAGTCGGGCTAGTGATAAAATAGTCGACAATCTCAGGAGAAAGTCGCCGAAGAATAATCTCCCCGCAGAAATTGCAGCGTAAGATTATAGACCCAAACTTCCACCTGCCGCTGACATATCCCTTCTGGAATCCAGGGCCCCTCAGTGAGGGTAACCGTAAAAAGGAGAAAAATATATTGTGTTTCTCTCTCGTTGCACATCCCTTAGCTGTTTCGCTCCAATTCACGGCACCCCAGTGCCTGAGAGGTCTTTTGGTTGGAAATTTCTTCTGGGGGGGAGATTATTCCTGAAGAACGCACATTCCCATTCATCTGCCGGAAAGCTATTTCTCGGAGGTTTCTTGGCTTCGCTAATGCCCTTGTCAAACGACACCACTACACGCTAAACCCACCCCCTCCCCCTCCCCCTCCCCGAAAAAAAGTCTTGAAAAGGTTAAGTAGCCAAGACCCACTTAGGGATAACGGGAAGAAGGAGGAGCCTAAGAAGAGAATTTAAAGAATATATCCGCGTTCATTTGCCTAGAATACAGCTTTGCCTATTCATTGTAACGATTAGGAAGGGAAGGCTTGGCTCATTGTGTTTTGAGAGCTAGATTTGAAGAGAGCGAGCGTGTAACATTAAAAAAACAGATCGTATTCTCTCTCTGAGAGCAGTCCAGCTTTAAGGAAGAGGAATAGGACCAACAGTATCCCTTCCGAAATAGGGGAGGCATACGTTGCTGTCGAGGTTACTCCCTTTGAAGCTAGATATATATACATTTTTTCTTCTCTTAGAAGAAATCATATATATACATTTTTTGTTCTCTTAGAAGAAAGCATTGTTTTTCTTGGAAAGCCTCTCCTCTCTTTTTCTCTGTCTCTTCCTAGAAATCCATAACAGTATTTTTAAAAGAAAATAATTTTTCCGTAGGTTATTTACTTTCCAAATAACACCCTAAGTGTGTCTGAATAAAGAACTCTTTCCTGAAAACACAAGAGAACGCCAGATTATTTACCTCGATCAGAGGAAGTAAACACAACCCCGCCCATATTCAGCACAAAGGAAGAGCTGTCACTATTCGCGTTTTAAACAGACTTTGAACGAGGCAAGAACAGAAAAGAGTCGAAGGAAAGATGGGCACCTTAGTCGAATTGCAGAGGTCCTTGACTTCCAACTCACCCGATGCCCCGTTGGGTAATCAAGACCCGAGCCAGGGTCTCGAAGAAGGGCAGAATATTGTACCCCCGTCCTTCCATCAGCTGGCGGAAGATTGGAATCACTATTTCGTTGAAGTGGGCGACTGGCTAGTCAGGTAAGTGAGAGAGAGAGAGAGAGAGAGAGAGAGAGAGAGAGAGAGAGAGAGAGAGAGAGTATAATCGTAGTAAGATATACCTGTATTATCCGACATTTAAGTACAACTTGACTCATACAATCTCTCTCTCTCTCTCTCTCTCTCTCTCTCTCTCTCTCTCTCTCTCTCTCTCTCTCTCTCAGAGTGTTAAAGGTAATATCCTCATCGACTCATGCAGGTGGGGCATTGGGTTACTGTCTCCCCTCTTGTGAATGGCGGTGAGGGTTATGAACGATGGAATATCAGAGGGATGGACAAATAAGGCATTGTGCCCCCGCAGATTGTTTCCTGGTTTTTTTCATTTTTAGGATTTTCGATGAAAGCCCCGGAGTATCGGGCCAG
>JANJGK010000027.1:35795343-35807843 GCA_039081455.1 Macrobrachium rosenbergii | reverse complement strand
GCTTTATTTTTCTTCTGTATTTTCTTTTTATTGGGATTTTTATCCGTATTTATTCGTCATCACCTTAGGATGCCCTTACTAGTTCTCATCACCCAACGGAGAACCTTATTTGGTACTAAGCATCCATCATAGAACATTAGCGAATTCCAGTTACCCATCTCAGGATCGTGGGTAGCTTCTCGCTCTTGCATAGAAGGACACTGTACTTTTTTACCACTGGCCAGAGGACTTCATATAGTTTCTCATCGTTCCAAATATAACCTCGTGCTTAGTTTATCAGTTTCTGAACACCCGTCTGAAGGGAACTGAGAAGCTTCTTGGTTTCATCTTTCAAATGGAATTTCTCACCATCCTAAAGTAGGTTTTCATAAATCTTTGTCTAAACTGATGTAGGACCGAAGGCAGTCTTTGTCCAACGTTTAGAGGACCTAATGTAGCATTTCACTTATTTTTTAGTACTAATGTAGTCTTAACCTGCCTTTGCATGACTAATGTAGCGTTTTTCATGGCTTTTGAGGTGTAAGGTAGTCGGTGCTACTTTGGCCTGTTATCTACGCGTCACCTGGTCCGAGGGGCTAGTACTAAACATGGCGGAAGCTCCTTGGGACGCTGTGTTTAGTGCTATCCCCTCGGGGATCAAAGTATTATATACACCCATTTCTGTATTGTGTGGTGGACAAATTACATTAATAAACGATGTCTGTGTGCGGCCGTCTACTTTACATTTACCATACGGTGCTTAGTACTAGCACTTTACCATACGGTTCTTAGCCACGTTAAATAAGTCTAATCCTTCGGGCCAGCCCTAGGAGAGCTGTTAATCAGCTCAGTGGTCTGGTAAAACTAAGGTATACTTAACTTAGCACTAGCACTTTACCATACGGTGTTTAGTACTAGCATTTTACCATATGGTGTTTAGTACTAGCACTTTACCATATGGTGTTTAGTACTAGCACTTTACCATACGGTGTTTAGTACTAGCATTTTACCATATGGTGTTTAGTACTAACACTTTACCGTACTGTGTTTAGTACTAGCACTTTACCATACTGTATTTAGTATTAGCACTTTACCATACTGTGTTTAGTACTAGCACTTTACCATACGGCGTTTAGTAGTAGCACGCTGGAGGTGACGCGCAGATAGCAAGCGAAAGCAGCACCGCGTAGTTTGTCACCCGCCGTTGCCGGAGCTGATGAAATCTTCTTCAGAACTTATAGAATCCCATATAATTCCTCCGTCCTTTTGTAGGACCTTATACATTATATTACCATCACTGCGCTTAGTAATTCCTCGCGATCACATCGCAGCCCCCTTCAGCCTCGGCGACGTGCATTGACTTCTAATCATTGACTTGGAACTATGGGCGACTGGGGCCGCGTTCTCACACAAAGTTGGCCCTGGTGATGGATTACCCTTTGTTAATCTGCCCCTTCACCGAGTAATGCCTTTTGGATTACGTGGATTTGTGACAGAGAGAGAGAGAGAGAGAGAGAGAGAGAGAGAGAGAGAGAGAGAGAGAGAGAGAGAGAGAGAGAGAGATCCCCTGCCTGTAAATTTCACGTTGCATATTGGAACACTGGGTTCAAATATGTAGGATACGTTAAAAAAAAAAGTAATTTTAGGTTTAATTTTACCTTTCGGTTTGAGAATACAACATGTTTTCTATTTCTAAGTTTTAATGTGGTAGTTTTAAAAGTTAACAATTGATAGCTAAGTATGTGTGCTATCTGTTTTAATAATTGCTCTAGATTTAGCATTCTTGTATTAGTTTTAAAGCTACATTTATGTTTTATCAGTTATTGTACATGTGATTAAAGCGGCCCCACCATTCTGAGTGTTAAAATATTTATTGTATAATCTGAACGTATAACTATTCCCCCCCCCCACATTTCTTTAGTAATGCCATTGTGTATTTTTGGTGTTATATTTATGTTGTGTTTTATGCTCGGGAAACGCTTTATTTTGGCGCATCCTTCTAGAGCTTTTACCAAGTTAATCTTTTCCATATTCAAAGCTGTGATTCCATCTTCTAACGTGTAGCAGTCCTTTTGCTGTTTCACACCTTTCGTACCAGTTTTGTTTATTCTATTTTTAACCTTTTGCCCTTTTTTTCAACTTCACCCTCACCTTTAATCTTTATTTTGACTTCTATTTTAGCTTTCTTTGGTCTTTGGCGGCTGTTTCGTTTTTCAGTTTTTTTATCTGTCATCCCCATGCTTTTACCAGTGTCGCCACCGTCCATATTTCTGACTGTATGAATAGTGTATTTCTCATGTCAGATTGGTATGTCCAGTATCGGTTGAATGTATTTCTCCATTTCAGTTGAATTTATTTTCCACCCGAGATGCAAGCGTTTCCAGGATGAGTGATTGCGTATGAATGTCTTTCTCGTGTCAGAAAATTAGATGAATGGATTTTTAAGCTCAGGCGTGGTTGAATGTTTCTCCAAGGCGAGTTGAGTGTATTTCTAAGCTCAGGTGAAAGCATTTCCCTTGTCAGGTAAATACATTCATGATTAGATGAATGCAAGTTTATCTAATCAGATAAATGTATTAAGAATCTACGGCAAATGTATTTCATCCAGAGTAATATAGTTCCCACCTTAGGTTAATACATTTCTCAATATATTTCTCGATTCAGGTAAATATCTCCATCTTAGGTGAATAAATTTCCCAACCTCAGTTTAATTTATTGTCCACCTAAGAAGGATGCATTTATGGATTCTGTTTAATGTATTTCCAAATTCAGTACCTCTCATTTCAAGTTAGTAAATTTCATACTTAGTGTTGATGGTATCTGAGAAAAAAAATATGATTCGCTTGGACCGTATAAAAAGCAGCTTCTGCTATTCCAGGAAACCACTTGTCCCTCACGACAAACTCACGATAATGCCAACAGGGATTTCGTGAGAAGACCTTAGGTTTCTTGGAAAGCTGCGTTGGATTTGTTCGTGCATTTTCGTGCCTTTTTACCGTCGTCACTTGAGACCACGGCAAACAATAGAATAAAATTAGGTTTTAGGTAATTTGGGCGTTGAATGGTTAGTGCCCTTTAACATTGTAATATATATATATATATATATATATATATATATATATATATATATATATATATATATATATATACATATATATACAGTATATATATATATATATATATATATATATATATATATATATATATATATACTGTATATATATGTATATATATATATTGTATGTGTGTGTGATTGTTCTCTAGTAATCTCCAAAGAACTGTAAATCCTGAGCTGTTAAGACTATTGTGAAAATTAGCAGCCTTTACCATGTTGAAGAAATCACTTATCCTCTGATTGGGCTGTTCATTGTATTTTGGAACGCTCTTCCTGCTTATTTTTTTCCTGACAGTATTTTTGTTGTGGCTTTTAATGTTTTAGTTTACGTTAGCTGCCAAGATTGCTGTTGTGGCCAACCTGATATTAACTCTACTAGGGATGAGACTTCCAGGAGTTATGTGTTGATAATTCCAGGAGTTATATGTTAATAAACCACAAGTAATTTCCATCTTGATATATACTGTTTAATTGACCTGAAAGTAACGTCAAATAGCCCTGTGTCAATCAGTCTAAAAGTAGTCTAAAGTTTTTTGTCACTGTAAGAGTAATTTAGCAAGATATTTGTGTTAATCCGAAATTAACCCCCAAGAATATTTTGTTGATAGGAAAATAGCGCCCAAGATTTTTTTTATAAGTGTACTTGGAAGATTTTGGGGCTGATTAACCTAAAGGTAGCTGTAAAATAACTTTTTTACGTGCTTATTAATGTGAAAATAACCTCCAAATATACATTTTCTGGAAGCTCGCTCTAATTCAACGCGTGCGTTGATACGGGCTGTTGACATCCTCGCTTATTGGTGTTCATTAAGGTCACAACAAGATGCGATGAGGGTTGTACTGATCTGAGGGACACAAACAGACTGATGTTGAACTTGAAATTTCTGGTATTTCCTTTCTTACGGAAAATATTTTCAATCAAAAGTATCCTCTTCAGTGAAGGAAATTTCTCTCCATTTGAAGATGAAGTGGATTTTAAATTGTGAAAAGCCTTACTGGATTTTTTCCCCATATTCTTGCACGAGTGGATCTTGCGTTCGTTTAAGCGTTTCAACATTTGGAAGCCGTTTTCCAGTATGATAGCTTCCTTTTTTTTTGACGTTTTCCAACCGGACGGATATATATATATATATATATATATATATATATATATATATATATATATATATATATATATATATATATATATATATATACACATATATATCCGTCTGGTTGGAAAACGTCAAAAAAAAAGCTATCATGCTGGAAAATGGCTTTCAAATGTTATGTTGAAACGCTTAAACGAACGCAAGATCTACTCGTGCAATAATATGGGGAAAAAATCCAATAAGGCTTTTCACAATTTAAAATCCATGTATATATATATATATATATATATATATATATATATATATATATATATATATACATATAGATATATATATATATATATATATACATATAGATATATATATATATATATATATATATATATATATATATATATATATATATATATATACATATATATATATATATATATATATATATATATATATATATATATATATATATATATATATATATATACATACATTTTTTTTATTTGGAATGTTTCAACACTTGGATATTTTTGTCCAGTTCGGAGGTTTTTCTTTTTCTTTTCAGTTTGACCTCGATAGAGAAAGTGGACCGACGGCTGGCAAGCATTCTGCATTGGGCATTCAGGGAATGGAAACACACGTGGCTATACCTTCGCTTGAATACTTTCACTTTTGTTGTCAAGGGTTGATACATATAAAAATATTTGTCCCGGAGTTGGTGGGAACTAAGAAATCTCTCTGATCTTTAATAATTTTCGTCGTATATAAATTTTTGTGGAATAATTTCATGAGACATTTTTGCGTTTGCCTTAAGATTGCTTCGGCGTAATAATAATAATAATAATAATAATAATAATAATAATAATAATAATAATAATAATGAATGTAGTGCTTTCTTTAACAGCACTAACAGTATTCTTGTGCTGAAATAATGTATAGAGTACATTCGAACATGTTTTTCTATACTGCTGAAATCTCATCAAAGCCATTCTGTATCAAGTAGGATAAGTGTAATATATATTATACTTGTTTCTTCATTTACTTTCTCTCTTGGCTCTCGCACCTCTTCGTTCCTCAGTATGGTTGTTGCCGTTTGATAAAGTCAGCCAGATCTTTCAGTTTTCGGTGACGTCTGGTTTTTCATACAAGGGCGTTGACCCTACTCTCGGCCTTCCTCTTTAATCCTGGCCTGCAACCGGCATGAAGGTAGAAACTTCTTTTTTTTTGTGATCTCATAACTTCCAGTACTGTCATAAGGGAGATTTGAGTACTTCTGTATCGGCCGCAGGCAGAGTTGAATGTAAATGTCGAACATTTAGTTCGTGAAACTTTTTTTTTTTTCTAGCTTAGAAAACGCTTCTTAGTTTTTAGCTTACCGTTCTTTTTTTTTTTTTTTACCTTTTAGTTTCCGGATGGAAAAGAGTATCCTAGCCTTTAATTCTATAAATCTGATTTCGCTGAAGTGAACGAATGCCCTCCTGCTTATCGGTGGCTTTGGTACTTTATGAAATTTAAGATCAACGGTAGTTTATGTCTCCAAATGTTTAAGTATGGCTCCTTCTCCGGAACATTTCCTCTATATCAGATCCAGGTCCTTTCATTTTAAAAATTAAGCGCCTCCAAATACAATCCGGTTTTGTTGTAGTCCTTCGTCAGTGTCCAGCTTTTAGAACCGTATTGTTTTATTGGTCTATTTGGCCCTTTCGTTAGCTGTCGAAATAAAGGGATTTATTGTCAGCCATTAAAATCAATCTGTACAAGCTGTAGTGTAATGTGTCATAACCCTAGAAGCAATAACAACAGCACTGGCCTGCAAATAAACGCATTAAAGTCCCTGACGGTCGAAATAAAACGGGATATATGCTTACCCTATTAAAGCTATTACTCTGATTGAAATTATTTGCGCTGGGACGCAATAACGTTATGGTCTTTGGATAAACGTATTTTAGACTATTTCCGACCCTCTCTCGCCCTTCCTGCCGAGTGCTAGAGGGGTTCCTTTATAGATGAAAAGGACCCTTCAGCTACACCTCCCTTATAGAATCCTGTGTGGAATTAGCTCAACAAGGCGTCCCTCCTTTTTTTTTTTTTTTTCTTTTTCCGCTTCAAAGGGGTCCCATCCTGAAATGCCTTTGAAGGACCTTCCGATATAAATTTAGTCCGTTTATGATAAACTTATGTGATAATTATTTTTTTTTATGTTTCATTGTTTACTAAGGCCTTTTGACGTTTTATCACTTTCAAGTGACTTCACATGACTGGAAATATCATTAGGCATTAGGAGTGAATTTTGGGTTTTGATATTACTGGAGATGAAATACCTGTTCTTCATCGCGTGGGTGTGTCTAGTAATTATTAATAGCTTGTAAGCGGGCTCCGTGCTCGCTTTAATCAAGCGAACGATTTTTCATTTCATATTTTTTTTTTTCATAATTTATAGGTCACGGGCCGGTTCATTTTGTTTAGTACACAACGATTGTTGATATAACCATAGGAAACGTTGCTCTCGAAATCCGCTTTCAGATTTTTCTAGCTTTTTTTTTTATTCTTGTCTTTAGGTAACAGGTTCTTCAAATCACTCTGGCTTTGTGTTCGACGGTTAGTAATTTTTAGTCAGAATTTCGCTTTATTGTAATTGTCTCCCCGGCTACTGCTAGTTCTTTTCTACTGTAGGCTATGCAGACTGTAAGCCATACAGCCAGTGGTTTTGTCTAGGGAGAAATACTTTGAAATGCCTCGTGACATTTTTTAGACGTTTGTCGTATGAAACTACTTTTAAAGTTATTTATTTATTTTTTTAGTTTTCTTTTTTTTTAATATATTAAGGCGTCAGTAACCTAGGTGTTGTGACGTCAGTTTTAGTAGCTATAATCAGTAATCAATCAATCAATCAATCAGAGCCGCTGTTTGGCGAAACAGAAAAGGATCTCCAGTTTCATTCAAATTTGTATCACGGGATTTCGTGTCGCATATTTAAACACCGACTTGTCGTAAAATCTTATACTTCTGAAGATGTTGCAAGTGACATAATCCTCAAAAAACGAATTATATTGAAAAAAAATTCCCGTTTTTTCAATAGCATCAGTTTATTTTCGGACCATTCACCGTAGCAAGAGTAGTACACATAGAAATGAATTCAGTTAATATTGACAGGTAAAGAAGAGATTCTTCAGGATTTACGTGTCTCAGAGAAATAACACTTGCGCAACGCTTCCTAGATTTCCTCCGAGAATAAATTGGAACTGTCAGAAAAGAATATGAATTACAGTGGAATACCGTGGCCGACCTGATTCTCTTAAGTTTGATATACATTTTCATATGCTCCAGTGAAATCGAGTTCAATACTGTATTTGTATTCGTTTTTTTTCTTTTTCGTCGATTCATTTCGTTGTATTTATTCTTTTTTGCCTTCTGTTTTCTCTCGCGGGACTTCAAATTTGTTTTGGAATTTTTTCGAACTTGGGACGTATCTTTTAAGTTTGCCTTTCCCAGATAATTGCCTCGGCCCCCGACCCTTCCCCGAGGGGAAATTGAAGATCTTCTCCTCCCCTTCCCTTCCCCTTGTCTCTTCAACTCTCTTTATTCTTGTATGTCCCTATTTTTATGTTCTCTTTCTTCCTGCGCGTCGCCACAGATTCGAATTCCTCCGATTTTCGTATCGTTTATGGTTGGATTGTACATGCTTATAATACACGCACATGTAATTCTTAATACAAAAAATTTAAAGTTTGTGTAAGGGAAGGTTCTTTAACAGTAAACTTTTTTGTTATTTATTTTTTCCATACCTATCAGTCAATAGGTCGCGGCTCACTCTTACAGCTTTTCCATCAGTGTTGAGGTGTGTAAAGAAGATTGACTGGCGATGTAAACCTTTGTAGAGTATATACGAACATGGGATAGAGAGAGAGGCGTCGCATTTGGTAGTCTGTGGAGCTCTGTGCTAGGGATTTCGGCGACTGAATGTCGTATAGTCCCAGTTTTGTTTTTCAAGATGAATTTCAAGTTCTTGAAGTTTTTCATTTTTTGGGGTTGTGTATGCTTGCGTGTGTGCTTATTGCATTTTATATCACTTGTATATAAGTATTTGAGTATATATATATATATATATATATATATATATATATATATATATATATATATATATATATATATATATATATATATATATATAATAGTGTGTGTGTGTGTGTGGAGAGAGAGAGAGAGAGAGAGAGAGAGAGAGAGAGAGAGAGAGAGAGAGGGGTGGGGGGGAGTGGGAGTGGGGGGCTCTCTCTTAATCTTGATCCTCCAAAATCTTGTGGATTAACGTAAAGAGTTTGTGAAATCCTCTCTCTCTCTCTCTCTCTCTCTCTCTCTCTCTCTCTCTCTCTCTCTCTCTCTCTCTCTCTCTCTTCCCCAATTGAGAAGTCTTTCTCTCTCTTAATGAGGCAAGAAACTTGATTGGATTTGAAATGAGGCCACCCAACTATCTTTGATTGTATTTGTCGTAGGAAATTGAACGTGGGTTCATTCACTTCACTTTCGTCCCTGAGTATAATTTTTTTCTTATCAGTTTGTTCATCAGTTTTCGAAAAGTATTAAATTCCACCATTTTTGCCATGAACAAGGGTGATTAATTTACTTTTTTTATTTCTGGGTATGCTATGAACATAATTTTGGAAAGTCTGCAAACCTCGGGGAATTGAGAGAGAGAGAGAGAGAGAGAGAGAGAGAGAGAGAGAGAGAGAGAGAGAGAGAGAGAGAGAGAGAGAGTATGGCAGAAAACCTGGACTTTGGATAGCTGAAAATGTAAAATTATAGGGGAGTATTGGAGCCATCGTTATCGAGAGTTTAAAGCGGTAATCGATGTAGACAGCTTGATCCAGCGTGATAAATTCCTTGGAAAGTAAGTTAATAAAAACTGCGTAAATGGCATGTAGGATAGTTTGAATTTTAAACTAAAAGAGAGGGGTCAGAACCAATTGTGCTGAGAGGACCTAGAAGATGGGTGGAATCAGGAGGTTGGAACCATTGTGATGGATAGGTTGAAAGGTTAATTGGAGTAGAGGTTAAATGAATTGGTAATGATTATTGTAGTGGTTCGCTTGAATTGGTAAGAGTAAAGGTGAGAACCAGTGCTAAAAATGGATAGAAAGATAGATGAATATAGAAATGATTTGATCGATTTGGTTGAAACCATCTTCGTGCGTAGTTGGAAGTGAAACTTGAGGGCTAGGTCGAAAACATGTCTGCCTTGAGTTATGAACGTAAGTGATGATTTGGTCGGAAAGTTGAAGCAAAGTGATACTTGGTGGAGTTCAGAGCCGTATTGGATAGCTCGAAGATTCAAGGATGAGTTACAGGCTGTAAAAGAGTATTTGAAAAGCGAAGTAATGGCGCGGAGGCGTCTGTTAACGTTGTAACACAATGAGGCTTTGAGACCGAGCGGATTAAGAGTTAGAAATTCGAATTGGTAAGGAAAATTCTGTCATGGAACCGAGTGAAAGCAGTTGTTGCGAATAAAGAAAAGGGATAAGAAAGAATGACGATTAATAAAACTACAACGATGTATGGACTAATAAACAGTCGACGATAGATAAAAGGAAGATGTTATGTATGCTTTTTATATTTTTGTTGCGCATTCCAAAACCACAGTGATGAATAGCTTGAAAACATAACGAATGATAAAAGGACACATAAAATGACTGATAAAATGTATATTTTTGTCGTATATTATTCTCATCCACATGGTGCCGCAGTTTCCTCGGTGACAGTTTGCTGTTATGATTTCATTAAAATTCATAATGAGAGCGCGATGGCCTCATACTCTGAGCCCGCGATTAAAAAGAAGAAAGGTTTTCTTGGCGAATATTATTAATAATATTAAGTGCGGTGGGATGGTCTTTCCCCGTCGCCTTTTAATTAATGGCTCTCCAGCGAGTAGGGTCCGTTTTTATCATTTGTTTATTTTTCGTTTTCCTCTCGTCGTCCGAGCCTTCTTTTCGTGATAATAGCCAACATTTTCCCTGCGAGGTCACACGTTTGTTTCCTTTTGTTGTGTCCCCATTTTTTTTTTTTTTTTTTTTTTTGTTTCTAGACCTCTGGGATCTTGATTGTCAAGATACGTACCAACTCTTTCCCAGAGAGGTCAAGGGGTCTCTTTGTTTTACTTTTGTTCTTTCTTTATTCTTTTGTCTTCGGAGTCCACGATACTACTTTTATATTTACATGTACAATTTTTCGTTCATTCTCGCAACGTATTTCATTACATTATTATGCGACTCTTCTTTACAGTCGATTCATTTACCCAGTCTGTTGGCTGGGGAGAGCTATTGTAACCCAATGCCGCTTGCACCAGACCCATTCATGTCAGTTCTTTCGAGCTTTCAATCAGATCGTTTGGTTCTTTTATGTCCAGAGCATGCAGCCTCTGCAGATTGATGGTTGTCTTACTGTGATCTGGGGTTACTCTCTGATCTTCCTTCTACCGTATACTCCATTGCTAGTCAAGATTTCTATCCTCCATCATTTCTAGTTGAAGTTTTCTGTACATCTTTTGCTCATGTTAATTGTTGCTATCTTGTTTTTAGTATTTCATTGAAGATTTCGTCCTTAATTTTGAGGTCCACACCACATTGATTTTTGACATCCAGTATCAGGGGTTGCAACGTTATTTATTTATTCCTTCTGTCCGGCGGTTATTTCAGCTCTTGTTGTTTTGTGTTCCGATAATATTTTTACATTCCACCTGCATTTTGAAGCTTATTCTCTTCCAAGTCCATATCTATTTTGCATCATCTTTTGCATACAGTGCCAGAGGATGATATTATTATTATTATTATTATTATTATTATTATTATTATTATTATTATTATTATTATTATTATTATTATTATTATTATTATTGTTTTTTATTATTATTATTAATCGTTTACGTAGAACGAGCTAAAAGCACATTGACGCACTCAGTAAGATTCCACACCATCTACATAAAAGAGGCGAAACCATTTTCCAGTTTCCTTACTGTCCACACTAGCGGGCACTGCCCGACGGGCAAACACTGTTCCCATAACCCATTCCACAATATTGACAGACCGAGTATGAGCCAGAATGATGCGATTGTTTGGTAACAGTGCTTCAGAAGCGAAAGAAAATATAAACAGCTGGAAGTGCCTGACGGGCATGCCCGCTATTGTGGACAGGCCTTTAGAGAGCGGCTGTGCTGTCATCCCTAATGTATGGCAGTCTCCCTTACTCTGTTTTGCCTTAGTAGTCTATTTACAAAGCCGCTCGTCCTGTGAACATCCATCATCCCCCCATTAATAGTTTCCCTTCAGCTACTGCAAAGCAGCGGCGGCACCTCTTTGATGTTAGCGCTTTTATTAGACGCCGCTGTTAAGGTGAGCAATCGGCTCCTCTCACTTCCGGCAGGTGTGATGTTGACTTTCTGAACAACCCAGAGGTGGGATGCAGGGGAACCGCCTACTTTCGCGTTGTTTCCGTATGATGGGACTGTCGTGCTGAGAGAAAAGTACGTCGCCGTCTCCTTTTTCTTCTGTTGCCTGTCAGTAACTTGTGCTCTGGAGGCCTTTGTGACTCCGTGGGAAAAGTTCTCGTCTGTCTAGATCGTGTTCACTGAAAGGTCTTTTCATTTTCCGAGGAAAGCGTGCGCTTTACGTCAGGGAGGAATAACTCTTCAGGTGCAGTTTCGTTGTTACTGTTTGTATGTGCCGTCTTCACGCGAGAGAGGCACTCCCTTCTTGTGAAAGCTAACTTCTGCTCTCTGGCAAGCGCAGATACGCGTGCAAGAAGACTGATTGATTGGTTGGTTTCTGTAAATGGACGTCGCGATATTGAACTTGATTGTCTGCAGAGCTGACGATACAACTTCCTTGATGAAGGGACCGTTTCAGCGTTGTATAGTGCTTCTCACTTTAGCTACTGAAATCTTTCGTACATGTTGTTAGTTGCAAACTTTGATTTCTGTTGAATAATTATCGTCATTTACAGTTATTGTGTGCCATTTGTTAGCGAATTATTCGACGCCAAACTTCGAACCGGTAACAATTTCAGGTGAGGACGGGTGACCTAATTCCACCTGTGGAGCAAGAGGACAATCGGTTTGCGAATTTGCTGGAGTTTCTTGCGTCAGTAGTTAAGTCGTGGCCATTGTGTCACCTTTAGCGCGTTTGATTTTTTCAGTTTTCGCTTATCGTTGCATTCGTGTTTTTTTCCCATTTGATTTCTCCTTAAATTCATTGGCCTCCCTTTAATTTACATTTTCTTTTCATCCTCGCTTTAATCTAGTTTCACTTCAGTTTATCTTTTATCTAGTTTCACTT
>JANJGK010000027.1:35787843-35792843 GCA_039081455.1 Macrobrachium rosenbergii | reverse complement strand
GTGCATGAATAGAAAATTAAGTTTTCTGAAAATTATTCAACAGTGTTAGTTTGTGATTTTCTTGTTTTAATGGTTTTCGGGGTTTCGCCGTTTTTGCAAGTTAAATTTTACTTTCAGCGATAATAGATTGAGGTTATTTAGTATACATTTAACATCTGTTTGTGTCTAAAAGGGATCTGTTATTGATGACTTTATTTGAAATGTTGTACACAGGTGGCATGGGGGTAAAGGACGGACAAGTTTAGTTTTTATTATCGTTAGACTGTTCCACATCTCCATTAAGGTCCCGGAGTTTGTTTCTTCGCGTTGCCTGGGGCGTGCGATTTCTGAGAGCTTCCGTGATTTGATCTGTAATCATCGGGTTGGAAACCAGCATGTTATTTGCCTACTGTTTTAGAATTATTGACAGCAGTGGTAGAAATCCTTCGTTCTTGAAGGCCGAGAGAACAAAGGCGGTTTTCTTCAGTTGGACATCTGTTCTTTGTTGGCTGTGGTGTCTAACTAATGCCCACAATCGCCTGGACTAAACTGGTTAACATTTTGGGAAGGTTTCGTTATCGCACTTTGTATTGCTTGCAAGTCTGGGTCATTAAATTTGCTCCATAGTCTGCCTATGGACAGTTTTCCTACTGACAGTATACCTTGTGACAATGTGCCTACCGGTCAGTTTGTCTACAGATAGTTTACCTACTGGACATTCTGCCTACGGATAGTTTGCCTACTAGCGAACAACTGTTTCATAAACTACCGAGGGGATTCTTGATCGTTATCAGGCTAGACAGTGCGTCCCCGCAGCTAGTAAATGCTCGTCAGTAGTTTACCAGTTGATTGCCCTCACTGCCAAGTTGTTTATATTAGAAGTTCCAACGAGCGTAGTGGTCAGTCTAGCAGCAGGACAGGCACAGGCGTCACTACCCTACATTCTCGGCTGTGAAGGAACACTATGTTGAGTGGAATTATTCTATAAAGCCTTCGACCTACGAGTCACCATTAAACACCCAACTCTGTGTCGACTCGTAGACCGATTGCGTGAAGAGCAAGCGGACAGCGAACTCCTTATTGATCATTGCAACTCTGGCGTTGCTTTGCCACCAACCAAGAAAAGGTACGAGTATGTCAGTCAACGCCGAAGAACCTTGTGGAGAAGTATGATACCATCCCGGTTCTGGAATATCTTCGTGAATTTGCTCACAGTTTATAGAATTACTGGCTAAATTGTTTTTTTTTTAGATTTGATTTAATAAAATAAAAAAAAAATTCCGGTAGCCTTAATGTCCGGTAAGTACATTGGCCATAGGCAAACTGCCAATAGGCAAACTGTCCAAAGTCAAACTGCCAGTAGGCAAACTGTCCATAGGCAAACTGTCCACAGGCAAACTGCCAGTAGGCTAACTGTCAATAGGCAAACTGCCAGTAGACAAACTGTCCATAGGCAAACTGCCAGTAGGCAAACTGTCCATAGTCAAACTGCCAGTAGGCAAACTGTCCATAGGCAAACTGCCAGTAGGCAAACTATTTATGGCCAAACTGCCAGTAGGCAAACTATTTATGGGCAAACTGTCCATAGTCAAACTTTCCATAGGCAAACTGTCCATAGGCAAACTGCCAGTAGGCAAACTGTCCATAGGCAAACTGTCCATAGGCAAACTGTACACAGGCAAACTGCCAGTAGGCTAACTGTCAAATAGGCAAACTGCCATAGGCAAACTGTCCATAGGCAAACTGCCAGTTGGCAAACTGTCCATAGGCAAACTGCCAGTAGACAAACTGTCCATAGTCAAACTGCCAGTAGGCAAACTGTCCATAGTCAAACTGCCAGTTGGCAAACTGTCCATAGGCAAACTGTCCATAGGCAAACTGCCAGTAGACAAACTGTCCATAGTCAAACTGCCAGTAGGCAAACTGTCCATAGTCAAACTGCCAGTAGGCAAACTGTCCATAGGCAAACTGCCAGTAGGCAAACTATTTATAGGCAAACTGCCAGTAGGCAAACTATTTATGGGCAAACTGTCCATAGTCAAACTTTCCATAGGCAAACTGTCCATAGGCAAACTGTCCATAGGCAAACTGCCAGTAGGCAAACTGCCAGTAGGCAAACTGCCAGTAGGCAAACAGTCCACAGGCAAACTGTCCATAGGCAAATTGTCCACAGGCAAACTGCCAGTAGGCAAACTGCCATAGGCAAACTGTCCATAGACAAACTGCCAGTTGGCAAACTGTCCATAGGCAAACTGCCAGTAGACAAACTGTCCATAGGCAAACTGCCAGTAGGCTAACTGCCAGTAGGCAAACTGTACATAGGCAAACTGCCAGTAGGCAAACTGTCCATAGGCAAACTGCCAGTAGGCAAACTGTCCATAGGCAAACTGCCAGTAGGCAAACTGCCAGTAGGTAAACTGTCCATAGGCAACTGCCAGTAGGCAAACTGTCTATAGGCAAACTGACCGGCCACGTCATTTAATCGTTCCCAGTTAAGTGCAATTTCGGCCTAACGTTAGGATATTATGCCGTCTGATGGAGTTTGTTGTCGGGGGGGGGGCGGTGGTGGCGGGCTGGGCCGCTATAGGGGTGTCATGGGTTTAACTTTAATGGTTAGGGCTCTGTTTCAGTTTTGCAATCTCTTATACAACTCGTTTACATAAGAGATACACATTCCTGATCTTTAAAAATCCATGTTTGCCAACGTCAAGGTCGGAGGTGATGTTTTCATTCGCGTGGGTGATTGTGTTTTTGTGTTGACAAAATATGTCGAAAACTGATGAATGGATTTTAATGTAGCATTCACTTCTCCTTATAATTAGCCAATGCTCAAGAGAGCGATAAATTATCGATATTAAAGCATTTACAGTAGGTCCTAGGTAAAGATATTTAAATCATAGTCGACTTCACCGTAGACTTACTGACGATATTTGATAGCTAGATCAACTTGATCAACGAGGTATGCAGAAGTTATGCATGATTATAATGTGGATCCTGATAACTGATTTCGATGGCTGAAATATTTGTGCTCACAGCGGTTGACACTGGCGGAGGTATACGCTGTATGGATGTTATTAAGTTTCATTACCTCTCCTATTATTAAAACTTAATTTAAATTATAATTTTATAATCTGTCAGACTGTGGGTTAATGAATTTTTTAGTGTCATATGATTGTGTAATAGTGTTATTTTAAACAATTAACATGTTTTTAACACGTTTTTAAAGATTATTCCGTGTGTAGGCTTCCTTCATTTTTGGAATTAGATTTTTCTCTCGTTGCATTGAACTTTTCAAGCCCTTATTCTGATGTTTCTACTTGTTATTGTCTTGTCCTTGCCATATTTACGTTCACTTCTCTCAATTATAATTTCTAGCAGTGTTCTTCAGTCGTTTGCCTAAGAGGCATTATTAGAATACTACAGTATCATGTTAAATCAGCCAAAGAATGTTTAAAATCACTATCACGACTAAAAAAAATATCCATCGAAAGCCACGAAGATGGAGTATGAAGTCCATCCACGCCAGCTGCCTTCTACGTTTTTGTATGTGTCCGTCGCCGATCGATCCACATTAATTGTAATTACTGTTGTCAAGGGATGCGATACCTTTTAATCAAGGGAGCCATTTAGTTTAATGGCCATGGGACTCGGAAGCCCATCCCACAAATCAATGCTTAGAATGTTGCAACAGTCTCTGGGAGTGTGATGTAAGCCGTAGTTAGTCACATGAGGCTTGACCCACTTGTTACTAAGTTTTATTATTATTATTATTATTATTATTATTATTATTATTATTATTATTATTATTATTATTGAATGAAATTGCTGCATCAGCTGCATTTAATTTTTATAGAGCCTTCTCTGTTTTTCTAATTATTGCTTTTTTCTCTGCTACTGCATCGGGCGAGTAACGTTCCGATGTTATTCATCTTTTGGAGGGAAATAGTCGGAATGGGATTCCATATATCCGTGTATTTCAACATGGAGGACATAATCCATAGAGATTTCTACAATGGAAATCTCTATGGATTATGTCCTCCATATTTAAATACACGGATATATGGAATCCCAGAATTTCGACTATTTCCCTCCTGAAGATGAATAACATCGGAACGTTACTCGCCCGATGCAGTAGCAGAGAAAAAAGCAATAATTAGAAAATCAGACAAGACTCTATACAAATTAAATGCAGCTGATGCAGCAATTTCATTCAACATTACTTGCTTAAAAGGGGGCTTTCTCCCGATATATTATTATTATTATTATTATTATTATTATTATTATTATTATTATTATTATTATTATTCGAATAAATCCTCGACTCTGCGTTCAAGAGCCAGGTAGGGTCGAAGCTAAGGAGGAGCTTCAGTTAAAGCCCTCAATAATCCTTGCCAAATTGAACATTCTCTGTGATTAGTCTTCTGTGATTATTATCTTCCTATGGCGCCTCTCTCTCTCTCTCTCTCTCTCTCTCTCTCTCTCTCTCTCTCTCTCTCTCTCTCTCTCTCTCTCTCTCTCTCTACCTACCAACCTACCTACCTACCTACCCACCTACCTACCTACCTACCTAACCTACCTACCTACCTACCTACCTACCTACCTACTTACCTACCCTACCTACCTACCTACCTACCTACCTACCTACCTACCTACCTACCTAACCTACCTACCTACCTACCTACCTACCTACCTATCTATCTACCTACCTACCTACCTACCTACCTAACTACCTACCTACCTACCTACCTCCCTATCTATCTACCTACCTACCAACCTACCTACCTACCTACCTACCCACCTACCTACCTACCTACCTACCTACCTACCTACCTACCTACCTACCTACCTACCTACCTACCTACTTACCTACCTACCTACCTACCTACCTACCTACCTACCTAACCTACCTACCTACCTAGCCAACCTACCTACCTACCTACCTACCTACCTACCTCCCTATCTATCTACCTACCTACCTCTCTACCTACCTACCTACCTACCTACCTACCTACCTACCTACC
>JANJGK010000027.1:35764294-35787743 GCA_039081455.1 Macrobrachium rosenbergii | reverse complement strand
AAGCAGAATGAAAAGGGGACCGGGGGACTGTCAACAGTTTACCAGCCAAAGAATTGGAACAGATGAAATTTTCGCAAGGAATAGGAAGACAACGAGTCAAATCAGGTTATCTTATCTGGAGCCCAGAAAACACTGGCCAACTGTCTGACCACTCACAGATTAAACGCAAGAGAAACAAGGTAATGGAAGAAGGGAATATAAGGTTTAGTTGAAGAAGGGAATATAAGGTTTAGTTGCTGGTGAATTAATGGTATTAGGAACAAAATTTAAAAGGAAAGTGAATAACAACAAATAAAAAAAAAAGAAATTTTGGAACAATTATAAATCAACGAGTTCATTTCTTTATTCAGTGCGTTCAATCTGTTTAAAGTTGCTGATATTTTGTTTAGCGCATGATATCGTGTGGAAGAAAAGAACGCTGTCGCTATTTTGCATAAATAACAATTGATAACGAACTTAATGATGTTTAAGAACTAGAAAATATCAGGGCAACGCCACTCTTTCCACGTGGATATTGGGACTGACGTATACAGTTTGTCTCATTTTGCTGAACTAAATTAAGTTCTTTCAGTTCAGTAGAAATCATGTGTGAATGTATAGAAGAAAAATAAAGCAATTGTTATGTTTTTACTGTAGAGTCCGATGGGGCAGGCATCCTGATGCCCATTTATAGCCTAGATTTCATGGCAACATGTAAAAGAACGTGGAAAAAGTGTAGGGGATTTCAACCTTAAGAGGAGGAGTTCCACAAACTTGTCTCGGCAGGTAGGCTGAGTCCGGATGTCTACACCAGTCGTCTTCTTCCCTTTAACACCATCCACACTTGGCTGGGAGCAAGGGCCCTTGCTTGGATAAGGCCAACTTCGGTTAAACCAATCAACCGAACAGGATGAATTCATTCTTCCATTCGAGAAATCTGACGCGTGACAGGAGTGGTTAAGAGAAATATATATGTGTGGAAGTATTTCCGAGCGAAGGAAATTCGCAGTTGAAACCGCGGATGATTACTTTTGAATGTCTACACGACAAATACCTGTCAGTGCTTTTGAGGGAAATGGCGATGGGAAAAATCCGTGAAAGGTAAAGTGAACGGCCTGTGAGTAGGATTGGATTTTTGTTCCTTTTTTTTTTTTGAGGAGGACAATAATTTTATTCGTGTAATAACTGTGAATGTGGATTTGGCTTTGAGAGAGAGAGAGAGAGAGAGAGATGAGTGTCAGTTTCGATAGTTACCTAAGGGCTCAAGGAATCCAGTTCTACATTGCATCTTCCCGCAGTCATCAAAGTCCGTGGCTTTCGCAGAGTACTTAGGCTGTTACAGGTACCTCAAACACCTGTTCATGGATGATCTAAGAGTTTCTAAGCGTCTGTTTGAATATTTTTTATAGTTAAATGGACAATCATAGATTTTATTTTTGACTAAGAACATTGTCATCTTTTTTTGTCTCATTAAATCTGCTAACAAGTTAAATATTTAGATCTTTTTCAATGTGTATGAGAATAAATGGTTTTTAAAAATATTTTTCAAGTTTAGAGACAAGTAGCTTTGGCAGTCTCATGCCTTTTTTTATCCAAATCCGATGTTGAAAAGGAAAAAGGGTAAGTCCAGTTCTCAGTAGATTAACCTGGAAAGCTAGGAGATATAAAATTGCCACGAATTAATTGACAAAACGCTGCTAAAAGCATATAAAACAACGCTGGTGATACCGGGGTAAATGCGCTTTCATATTTTATAAATTTCGAAATGAACTCGAATGCCGAGTGAAAAGTTAGAGGTGGAGATATTGCAGAACGAAAGAAAATTGCAGTTGAAACCAGGGACGATTACTTTTTAATGCCCGCTGCAAACGCCTGTCAATGCTTGTGAAAGAAGCGAGGAGGAAGGGAAAAGTCTGAAAAGGCTGAGAGGGAATCACGCAGGTGAAGCGAACGACAAACGGCAGGCGAGATTTTTACTCTTCTTGGCTTCACACAGAGAGAGAGAGAGAGAGAGAGAGAGAGAGAGAGAGAGAGAGAGAGAGAGAGAGAGAGAGAGAGAGAGAGGGAATTTTTTGTTGAATCTGATGATTTATGACAGGCTGCAAGTGTGGACGGTTTCGTAAAACATTCCTGGAGACAAGGTTCTCAGACAAAAACGTTTCATAAAGTTTAGGTTTGCCCCAAGAAGGCCGTCGTAATCTTCGAAGATAGATGGATGAGAGTTCAGCCAAGGGAAATCTGACTGCTGTCTTGAAGGATGAAGTCCCCCCACTTTTTATTTTTATTCCATTTTTTGTTTGCTTAGTCGTTGACGAAGAAGACTTGTTACATTTTTTTCATGTTTCATTTCTTTCGTTATGAAATGTATGAAGATCCAGTGATTGTTAGTGTTACAAAATATTAAATTGAAAAATTGGTTTGGTTCTAAATTATTTCGTAGTGTTGCAAAATATTAAATTAAAAAAATGCTGTGGTTTTAAAATTATTTCGTCAGTCTTCGGATGCAGAATAAACGATAGAGCTTTGCACACCAGTGTCACAGCGTCTATCGTCAGCGACCAACTGTTGGGGGGGTGGTAGTGCCGTCAGTGCTCCCCACTAGATGCACTGTAGGCGTTACTGAAGGTTCTTTGCAGCGTCCCTTCGGCCCTTAGCTGCAGCCCCATTCATTCCTTTTACTATACCTCCGTTCATAACCTCTTTCTTCCATCTTTCTTTCCACCCTGTCCTAACAGTTGTTTCGACATTATTTTCAATGCTGAATGGCCTCATAGGTCCCTGCGCTTGTCGTTTGGCGTAAATTTTAAATTCCATTTCAAATTGTCAGCGACTAGTGTAGTATATATTTACCAGCTAGTGATGTACAGTAGGTATCGATATACTATTACATTTGTAAAATCCGTCCATCCCTTTTCCCTTGAATAGACCCGCGGTCCACCACAAACTCGGCAAACCTATCACGCTCGTCACTGAATGTAGTTATTACTTCTGCTAACGAAGTTGGATTCAAGTCACGTATTCGCCCATTGATGTTTGTTCGTTTGTCCTTCTGCAAGATATCTCAGAAGTTTTGTATACGGAGTGTGATGAAGTTTTGTGAAAGGGTATGCTTTGGGATAGGGAAGAGTCGATTAGATTTTATGAAGTTTGTAGATCCGGGTCTGGTTTTTTTCCGTGGGGGTTGGGCGGATGGGGCCTGTCTCGGGGGGGGGGGGCGAGTAAGCACTCCCTTCATCGCTGTAGATTTAACACAGCATTCAGGAGGCAAGCTTTACGGTGACCAGTGTTGAAATATTTCAACTGTAATTATGACCGTTTAAATATAATTCCCATGTATTGTGCTTGGTTATTCGGACGCTCTAGGCAGGAAAGTTCAGTTTTTAAAAGGTTAGAGTACGCTTCACGTTTTCTCCTCCGTGCTTCCAAAAAGAGGGACTTGCCACAGGTTATGACTTGAATTCAAAAGCAGTGGTTGTCCATTTGCTCCGCTATTGTGCGACACCGCCTTTAAACTTGCCCTAAGTATTTAATGAGCTGCTGGTTAAAGCTGCGTGTATATGTACTTGAGGTTTACATTATATACATTATTCAGTCTCTCCATTTTTGTCTGTGAAGGTGATTTCAAAGGCTTAAACAAGATGAAAATTGGTTTTAACCTTTTCATTTCTCTGTTCAGGTCTACAGATATTATCCTGTAGTTCTTTCTGAACTAAGGTTATTTCTTTCGACATTTACACACACACACACACAGATATATACTATACATATATATACTGGATATATATAATTTGCGAGGGTTCAATTTTATTCTTGTACTCCCTGTCATTGTACTATGGTCTTTCCTCTTAACCTTGTCATTTTTACTGATTGGTCGATTGGTTAAATGTTTCACAGTAACACTGTTGAATTTGGTTGATAAAAAAATATCGGTCGAGAATTTATAGTGTTACTGTGCTGATTTTACCTTGTATGTATTTTGAAATTTTCTGAGTTTTGCCTCTTCTCATATATTTGTCTAGCCATTGGAAGTAAATGTTAACTCATTATGTAATAAATTTCTGCTCCCACAATAAGAAATTAGTATGGTTAAAATGACTGGAATTCATCCTTTAATTTCTGACCAAATTACCACCAGCAACCTTATCTCCCCCATCGTGCTGATTGCGTTGCAATTCACCCTTTTCCGCCGAGCCCCCCTTCACCAGACTTCAGAGATGTTGATGGTCGTAAGTTTCCCTTCAATTTTGGCGTTTGCCCTATCATTCCCCAGGCAGAGGGGACGTTTGTGCTTAAAGACACGCGGTATATATGACCCAAATTACCCTCGTCTGCTCTGCAGGAACTGGGTAATGGGTCAGGCCGTCGCTCTTTCTACCTCGGCCAACAAGGTATGTTTTTGTCAGTGTGTGTCTGTTTCTGCATCAGCGGGATGTCTGTATAAGGGATGAATGGATTTTGCTGAATGTGGGGGAGTGCATTCATTGAGTGGTCCCCTCCAGGTGAATAACTCTTGGTTGTCGTCGTTGAAGAATTGAGTGATTAATACTCGTGGAAATGAATTGAGTGATTTATTATTGTGGAAACCCTCTCGTTTTTAATTACTCCTGCCTTTTAAATTTGAGTTGCTCCTACCTTTTAAATCTTTAATTTCTCTTACCTTTTAAACGGAGGTTTAATAAAAAAAAAAAAAGGAAATCAAGAATCCATTCAAAGTGGAATCAGTAACTTTTGAGTTTCATGTTAATTACCTCCGTCAGCAAAATCATGTTGAAGTTATGTCTTTTCTTGTCATGGAAGACTTCTTCAGGATCTCGCCATCGAATGGTTTTGGATGTACAGAGATGGCGTTTACAGGGACTGGCATTATTTGATGTATGTTGTCTGCTGAGTTTTCTTTTTAGCCCTACTTTATTCCATTATAATGATTTACTTTGAGAGAAGTGGAAGAGTAGATTATAATGGGCATATCCTCGTTGGAAATAGATACTGGACGATGTAACAGAAATTAGTAGATATGGTTAGATTTGTGCTGAGGCTTAGTTCGTAATAGTGGAATTTTAACTAGGAAAATTTTTAAGAAGTGAAGTATGATTTACCAAAAGGCTTTGTCATATTTTTCTCAACGGAATTTTGTAGTAAGTTCTGTTCGTTACCTCTCGAAAATGAATAATTTTAGTTATGTGGTAATATTTTTTTTTATGCCAAATCTTTGTTTTATCCTATGTAATTAGTCTGAAACGAAAACAAATGCTATTAGCGATTTTCTTTTCCTCTTCAGGTGGCAACTGAAAAATATTTTATATAGAAGGGAAAAGGTTTGATAACTGTGTTAATGTTATTGCTGTATGCCGCTTTCTTTCACATTAATGAAATCTTAAGAACTCATTATGTGTCCAGATGTGTTGTATTGAAGAGCGTTCCTATGCCCCCTTTTTGCTAAGACCTACTCGTCCTGAAGATTATCCTTGCGACGTGATGACCTCTCATGGTGTGATGCCATTTAGGTAAATCATTGTAATCATCAACCGTTTGTTTTGTAAGATACAAGTAGTTGTGTCTATCGTATAAAAATTCCAAGTTAACGTCGTAAGTATCTAGCATACAGTCCAGGTATAAATCACCAGGGAATTGGGCTCCCTTCAGGTTTCAATCTCCGTACGAGGCAGCTGTCTAACATCCTGTGACGGGTCGTTGGAGGTCATTTTTTCCGTGTAGAAGACCCTTTACTGGTCTGCTATGGGTTTCTCTTGTGTTCCGAAGAGTTTAATCACCCTTCACCTGAAATATTGAAATGGTAAAGGTGCCGGGGAGGGAAGTTCAGAACCAATCTCTATCTCTCTCTCAAGTCACCAAAGTCGCTAAAGATAAACATTCCCGTAATAACTTTAGTTTTCTAAGACATCTTCAAGTCCTGTTGGAAATTTCCTAGAATACTTGTATGAGTATGTGTTGTATAGATGAAGACATCATTCCTGAAGGAGGACATGAAAGAAATAAACAGAATGTCATCAAGAAATGCTGTCAGTTACCATGCCAAGGTCAGATTATTTACGAGACGTTTATGATCAGAATAAGGGGCATTCCCGTTCCTTTGCAACACGAATACCTTTGGGAAGCCTAAGATAGGAATGCGCAACAAAGGGAAGTTTTCTCTCTCTCTCCTTCTCTTTCTCTGGAATGCAGCCATCTTGTTAGTGTCACATTTCTTCTGAAAGAGGAAGGAGGAAGATGAAACTTGCCTGAAGCAGAACTTCACCTTTGAAAATGCTGAAGCCTCGAGGCCAAATATTGAGATCGGTTTCACGGAAGCCTCTTCCGCTTGCAAATAATATTGGAAAACAAAAAGCTTATATTGGTTGATACTTGACCTTGCCCCTGGGGGATTTCGTATCAAAATAGTTGCGGTTTGAGTTTTGTGAAAATGTTTATATCAGATTTAAGGGATAATAAGGCATCGGAAAGACTTATTTCTTAGAATAAAATAGAAATGTTGAACATTTTCGCTGCAGGTTTCTGTAACTGGATTTTGGGACGTCTCTTTATTTGTTTGAGAAGACGCCGGAGTTTGAGGTTATGAAATCATCCTTAAATAAACGGGAACCTTGACCTTGGCCAACAGAGTTGCTCGGGGGTGGGTTATTCACCCGTGTCTTTTTTTGTGTTTTTTTTTTCTCTTGGCTTGTCTTCAAGATTTCTATAAAAAAAAGTTAGTAAATGAGGTTTAAAGAAGGTTTAAAGAATCTTTATGTTGCTGGATAGAGTTGATTGGAGTTTGAGTTGGATTCATATCTTGACGACGATCCAGGGGATTTTGAGTTGGATTCACATCCGGGCGACGATCCAGGGGAGTTTGAGTTGGATTCACATCAGGACGACGATCCAGGACTTCCAATTTCAATTTTGAGTTGACTTCAGAAAATTGTTTCGCATTTTCTTTTTCTTAAGTAGCAGTGTACTGAAAGTTGATAGGATTGTAGCTTTCTTATGGGTTGTTTGGGCGTCAAAGCATCATGAGTTTAGTACTTTCTTATTAAAGGAGATGTTTCTCTAACGACCGCATTGAAATGTGATGGTTCGAGAGCAAAGGTTAAACCTTCCAGAGCTGAGTAAGAGAACATTTCAAGTACGTGGTGTAAGTGACATAACAATCAATCCCTTTATACATGATCTAGAGGCCGATGGAATCGGTAGTTTTATGCCCGTCAGTAGCATAAGCTTGAAGAAACGCAAGTAAAAGCAAGGTTCAAGTTAAAGGGAAACGGAAGAAGAAGAGAATTCTAAAGTTAGAATGATTTAGAGGAGTAAAAATTCTAAAGACTTCCAGAGTTTGAGTAAAGGAAAGAGAGAGTCACCGAACGGTGAAATCGTGTGATTATTGACCAGCTCGTCGCGACGCCATTTAACAAAAATAAGTAAATTCTTGTGGTAAAAAAGACATTACTACTCTTATCGCAACAATCCGGTTTGAAGCTACTGAACTAATGGTCGCAATATAGAAATCGAAATGTTAAGGTATTGGACCCCGTACGTGGGTAGTGACGCCAGTGCTCCTCATGCGGTGCACTGTAGGCATTACTTAAGGTACTTTGCAGCGTGCCTTCACCCGCTAGCTGCAACCTCTTTTGTTCCTTTCACTGTACCTCCTTTCATATTCTCTTTCTTTCATCTGACTTTCCATCCTCTCGTAACAATTGATTCATAGTGCAACTGCGAGGTTTTCCTCCTGTTACACCTTTCAAACCCTTTACTGTCAATTTCCGTTTCAGCGCTGAATGGCCTCATAGGTCTCAGTACTTGGCCTTTGCCTTAAATTCTATATTCATTTCAATTCAGTTCAGTCAAGTATTGGAAATACGTTTTTAAACGGCCTTTCTTTCACTGCGCCTCTGGAGCCACTGAAGAGTGAAGGACACCGGACCGTCTGTCTCGAAGCCAGCTGTTCATTAGTGAATCCGACGAAAGAAAGTTATGATTAAGATCTGCAGGGAACGACTGCGAGTCTTATCAACAGTGGCTCGCGAGTTAGTCGAGAACTTGCGCGATATGAGTCTTCTTAGCAGCATCTGTTATCCTCGACTTTCGAGTTCTGATCGCAGAATAATTAGAGATTTGTTTGCCAGCTTTGCGTGAGAAGGGCCCAATTATTCCTTTTGAGTAGATCGTGTCTGTCTGTTTGTTTATCGAATGGAAAGGGGAATGTTTGGAAAATATCTGCATGCATAAGGGAAAAAATGAATGTATGGGGTTCTTTTAACTTTTGCGTCATGTATATTTTCGGGAGCATTAAATATGCTTGGCATTCTAAAAGTGTGCTGCTGTAGTTAGTTATTATTTTTATTTTACATTTTTCTCCCATCAACTTTCCTTTAGATAAAAGTACAGTATTTATGTACATTTGAAATGAGTATTTTGTTATATATATATTTATATATAAAATATATATGTGGTTTATACATGTTTACATATACACACGTGTAAATATATATAGATTATATATGTGTGTATACCGGTGGTAGTGTTTGTGTGTGTGTATGTTATTTTCTGTAATAGGAGATGGCTCTGAAGAGTAACAGTACAACTGTCATTGCCACAATCATACTTTAAAACACACACACACACACACACATACACACATGCAGTGTAGATTCACCTTTGTTCAAACCATTGCGCTTTGAGCCTTGTTGGGACCACAATAGCGGTCCATTATTATTATTATTAAAACAGTTTTACCATACTACAGGGCTTTTACAAAACCATACTTGGGAAAAAATGTTTAAACACCTTAAGAATAACAGGGCTACAGTTCTTGAAGATTATTATGCGGTCATGTTCATGTCGATTCAGTTTTTTTCCATACTGTAGGACTTAGGGCCAGAGGGTAAGGCCTTAGGCCTTAGGGATATCTATCTCGATCATGTACTTGTAATCACATCAAGGTGGCTCATTTTTATCGATTTTATTGACTCTCTCTCTCTCTCTCTCTCTCTCTCTCTCTCTCTCTCTCTCTCTCTCTCTCTCTCTCTCTCTCTCTCTTAGTGTTTTCGCTATAGTTTTATTCAATTAAAACATTATTTATCTCGCCTCCAGGAGACATATTTTACGAATAGTGTTACAGTTTGGGGAGTCATCAACATTTTGTGAGCCTCCATATCTTTCAAATGGGCGTCATTGATGTTCAACAGATTGGAATTCTGTCATGTTTAATTGGGTTACAGGGACTCATTACTAACGGTTTGGAGGGCGTCCGAACGTTTCTGTTGAAATATGTACACGGTGTGTGTGTGTGTGTGTGTGTGTGTGTTGGTATGTATGCAGCATCCCATAAAGTTAATTTCGTACATGTATATTCTAGAATTGTTTCCTCTTTTTGCCGTATATTTGTTCAATGTTATTGCATGATAATCAGATTATGGCAAATATTCGTTGTTTATATGTTTTATATTTTATTCCCCTTCATGCTTTTATAATTCAAGCGAAATGTCATTACTCGCATGACATGGAACATGAAAATTTCCAATCTGATAAAACCGCCGTTGTCATAGCGCGGCAAAGCCTTTGGGGAAACCCTGTAGTAATTATAACGTATTTAAGGAAGCAGCGAGTGGGCATAGCATTTAATTATGTGAAGTAAAACGAGCGCTATGCAGTGCTTTTAACTGCAGAGCAGATACACAGCCGCTCCACGGAATTGTGCCCCAAGTGTATCCGGAAGCATGGAACGGGTAGTGGAAAAATAATGGAAGTGGCTGCTTGTTAATGGGTGCAAGTTGTGCCGCTTCCGGCCTTGTGTTGGGGGTAGGTGTCCATGTTTGTTTGTTTGTGCGTCTGCAAATGTACAGTAAGGTGCCTCTTTGAAGATACACTTCGTCAACGGTGTTGGATGGATGTTACGTGTCCCTTACGTCCGTGTTTGTTTGCTAAATGTTTACGGGCGGATTTCAGTGAAATTTTGTTGAGCTGTTCTCTGTGGGCTTAGGAGTTCATTAGAATTTGAAACAGATTTGGAACTGGTTACAGTTACAGCTTTCTGTTTCGTTGGTGAAGGTATGCGCTGTCTAACTCGACCAACGCTTGTGCATATGTTTGTATTCAACTTGTATATAAACATGGATTGGAGCGCCTCGTGGAGTTTTTTTGTTTGTCTTCGTCTTTTATTCAAGAGCAAATACGTAAGTTGAGGCATCTAGGAAGACATTTTTATAATGACTTTTCACATATAATTTTGGGATTCTCTTCGGCAAGTCTCGAGATTCATGTTTCCTGGACGTGTCTAAACTTGTTTTAACTCGTGTCAGGAGCCCCGGGCAAGAATACTTACTCTCGAAGTTTCAGCCAAATTGCCGTCTCTTATCTTGACATACTTTCAGAGTGTGTTTGTGTTTTCCCCCCCTGTCCTCTATCTCCCTCTCCAGGACTAGAAAAAGAAAGACTGGAGTGTTTTTAATGATTTTGTTTTCTTTTAAGCGGATGGATCTTGTGTGCCAGTGCGCTCCCATAACCGTAATATTTATCTCTCTCTCTCTCTCTCTCTCTCTCTCTCTCTCTCTCTCTCTCTCTCTCTCTGTGTGTGTGCAGAAAATAAATTCTCTCTCTCTCTCTCTCTCTCTCTCTCTCTCTCTCTCTGTGTGTGTGTGCAGAAAATAAATTCTCTCTCTCTCTCTCTCTCTCTCTCTCTCTCTCTCTCTCTCTCTCTCTCTCTCTGTGTGTGCAGAAAATAAATTCTCTCTCTCTCTCTCTCTCTCTCTCTCTCTCTCTCTCTCTCTCTCTCTCTCTCTCTCTCTCTCTCTCTCTGCAGAAAATAAATCCACTTGACAGCACTATGAATAATTGTCAAGTCTCAATTATTGAGTTGATTTGTCTCTCTCTCTCTCTCTCTCTCTCTCTCTCTCTCTCTCTCTCTCTCTCTCTCTCTCTCTCTCTCTCTCTCGTGTGTGTTTTCTGTCTGTTTGTCCGCTTGCCCGTCTGTGCGAGATAGGGATGTCTGTAGGCGTGTGACAGACATGTTACTTACCAAGTAACATATTTTTGTAGAACATCGAATATCTTGCGAGAATCTTGACAACACTTTTTTTTTTGGCGTCTAGATGTTCTGACTATAAAAGGGCACGTGCTTTATACCTGGAACTGTAAACGACATTCTATATTTTGCGCCTTTCAGGAAAGATACTCGGTGAATGTTGCAAGGTAAACAGCTTTGTTGATTCCAGACCTTTCGGGGAAGATATTCCGTGAGAGTTGGGAGGTAAACTGCTCGGTAAATACTAAACATTTAGGGTTGTGTTACGTCAAGAAGTGTTACATAAACTTGACGGGTTAAATTACAGTGAGGTATTTTACTTAACCTTAAAGGGTATAGTACACAGAGGTGTGGTATTAAACTTAAGGGGTATATTACATCGGGATGTAATACTGAGCCTTGACCGGTTATGTAACCCAGCTTGTAAGAGTTGCTTTTCATCCAAATTTGGTCAAGGTCTAAACCGGTGTGTGTGTGTTGTGGGGGGTTGGGGGGGGGAGCCCGCATACATGCCCTTGAAACCTTTTTATTACTCATTCGAGTATTATCATAATTTTTATTATTATTCAGAAGATGAACCCTATTCACATGGCACAAGCCCACCAAAGGGGCCATTGACCTAAAATTCAAGCTTTCAAAGAATAGGTGGTTCATTCGTAAGAAGTGACGGAAGTTAATGGGAAACAAGAGGGGGAAGAATTCCAAAGATCGCCTACAATTTCTATAAGAAAATGTGTGAATGCTTTGAGAATTGCCGACACGACGTTTCTTCAGAGAGTAGTGATATCAGCAGTGTGATAGTGATATTAATGATAAAAAATTCTCTCCGTTACCATAGCTACCAGTACTGTACCAAGTTCTCTGAATTCAACACTATGGCTCATCAAGTTGAATCCAAGTTTGCAAATGCTTTGCGAAGTTTGGGCCAGGTTGTAAGTGAAGTTAGTTAATGAACATGTAGAGCTTCTCATTCCCCACTTATCTAATTAACATCATCATAAAACCCGTGATTACATCGGCGGGTTGATTACCTCTCATTAGTGCATTCATTTATAAGATGGCGTAATTAGCACCATTGATTGTGATCGATGATTTACTGGCTAATGATGACGTTCATGACACCATATAATTACGTGATATATCTGTTTATTGCTATTAAGAGTGATTTGTTGCTATTAAGAATTAAATCGTTTGAAAGAAGATAATTGTAAGATTGGCGCACCACTGGTTTTAATCTGTTTTTATTATTTTCTTATATTGTTGCATTGCGTTTAAGAAAAACTAACGTGGTTTTTTTATAATTTTAAATTAACAGTAACCTGTAGAACTAGAATTCCTAGTAACAGTTGCAATAAGATCTGAAGCTTTCCATAAAAGAAATCCCTCATTTTTCATTGCTCTCCGCGTCTTAGCACAAGGAAACATCATGAGATTAAGAGCAGAACTGGCGTTAAGAGAACCAAAATCTCATAGAATCATCAATGGTGCATTTCGAGGATCTTCGTATGAGAGTGCCTTGCTTCTTAATCCAATACTCTTATGTGGTTTTTTCTTTCACTTTTTTTTTTACGGAATTGCACATAATTCTATTTAAAAAAATTCCATTTCATTAAATTTTTGCCAAGAATATATTTTGACATTGCAGGAATTTCAACCTTATGTTTGTTTCTAAATTTTGTTAACGTCATAGATAAAACATTCTGAACTTCAGCTGTGGCATAAGATGCAGGTTCGCCCGAGAGACATTGCGACATTGCTTGTGAAGACAACAGCATTTCTTTGCTTTCACGCCTTGTTCACTTGCGCGACGAAGTCACTTCAGGAATTATTCTGGCCGACTGTATGTCTCCCATGCACAATATCTGTCTTAACTTGTATGAGGAAAAGTTATTCTGGGACGACTTCCGAAAGCAGACGCACCCTGAAGTGGGGAAGGTCTCACCATAAGTTCAGTGGTTTGTTGCACCCTGTGAATCAATTCTTTATTGACAGGAATGCCTCTTGTATGAGGCAAAATGGGAAGTATTGTAGATCCTTTTTTTTCCATTTGTTCCCTAAAATGCCGAAATGCATAGATTTAAAATTCCACTCAGATTTGACGTATAATATACTCTCTTGAAAGACGTATTACTAATACCTTGGCTTTCTCTGACACTGAACTTCTCTCTCTCTCTCTCTCTCTCTCTCTCTCTCTCTCTCTCTCTCTCTCTCTCTCTCAAACTATGAATTCATTCATCCCCTCTCGGGTAAGGCATTGTGTATGTTTGCCCATTTCCATTGCTTGCGTTTCAATATCCTTGAAACTTGTACCCAGAGCCATGAAGATTGGGAGATCTGAACCGAGGGTTTCATATCCAGAGTTTGAGACAAATCCTTTTGACTAGACATTTCGACTGTCGTGTCCAGCTTAAACTTCCTCTCTTCTTTTCACTTCTCGTTGTCCAGATTATGACAGATGATGACAGAACCGATAAAGTGGAATGATGGCGGTGCGACGTTCTTTTTCAGAAGTCACGCTTTTGAGAGAGAGAGAGAGAGAGAATAAGGAAATTGGTTTTATCTTTTAGCTTTTTAGCTATTACTTATTTCAGGAGAAATAGAATGAAGATGACCTTGTAGTTGAGAGGAATGGTGCAAGGCTGGTGTTTAAAGTCAAAATCCCTGAGAACCATCAGTAGTGCATTTCGGCATAGGATATTCCTAGGAAAGTTCCTTGCTCTTAATCCAATGCTCGTTTTGCTAAGACTTGGAAAGCAAATTGAAATGCCTGCAATGGAAATGGAAGGATTTCTTTTATGGAAATTTCAGATCACTTCCTGTAACTACCAGTAAGAGTTCCGGTTCTCCAGTGTATTGCCATTAGCTTTAATAGCAAAACAGTCACGTTAGTTTTTTGATAACCGTAATGTAAAACATTTGAAAATAAAGGATGTCTTTATTAGGCCAAGAGCGTGGTTTCTTGCTTTGCGAACTCTTTCGCGTCAAGACTCAAAAGAGAGAGAGAGAGAGAGAGAAAAAAAAATGAATAAACAGATTATGAAAACGAACACTCACGAGTATATTTTCATTTAGGGAAACGATAATTGCATTCATGTTTCAAATTAATTAACTCTGCAGTGCGCATATCGCCCGCTCGCTGGCATAGGGGTGGGCCTGGTGATTGTGCTTTTCGTGTCGGGATATCTCTGGTGATATGACTATTATTTGCATTGGAGTGGCTCTGTGATAGGGCTATTTTCATCGTGGTGGCTCTGATGATAAGACTGTTTACATCAAGATAAGACAGGTAAATAGGGTTACTTATCTCAGGGTGAATGTGGTGGAAAGGCTATTTCTATCGGGGTGACTCCGATGACCGGCTTATTTACATAATTTTTGACAGGAGTTAATTCATCTGGATGTCTCGGGGATAGAGCTATTTGCATCATTGGTGTCAAGACCCATTGCATAGGACTACCCGTAGGGGGCTAGTGCCGTAGGCATTACTTAAGGTTCTTTGCAGCGTGCCATCGGCCCCTAGCTGCAACCCATTTCGTTCCCTTTACTGTTCCTCCTTTCGTATTCTCTTTCTTCCATCTTACTTTCCACCCTCTTCCAACGATTCAGTGCAACTGCTAGGTTTTCCTCATGTTTCACCTTTCAAAGCTTTTACTGTCAATTTCCGTTTCAGCGCTGAAGGACCTCATAGGTCCCAGTGCTTGGCCTTTGGCCTAAATTGTATATTCAATTCAATTCAATTCATTGCATAAGACTGGCTCGTGGGATTGGGAGATCTTCAGCATTGGTAACTCGGTTATTTGCATCGGGATAGTTGTGTTGATATGTCAGTTTGTATATAAATGGATGTGGTGATACGGCTTTTTATGCTGACAGCATAAATAGCTGGGGATAGGCTGTTTGCATCTGTATGGTTCTAGTTCTAAAGCTATTTGCATGGAAAGGAGTCTAGTGATTGGGCTACATGTATCGGATAGCTCTGGTGATGGATCTGTTTGAAACAGGTGATGTGGCAATTTGCAGTTTTGATGATATGGCCATTTGCATCTCTCGTGGTAGCCTGTTTTAGGCTCTGGGTATACGGCTCTTTGCATCTCTGTGGTAAGCTATTGCCAGTTCTGGTGATATGGCTGTTTCCCTCAGTGGTGTTAGGTTGAATGAAGTTTAATGGTAGAGCTATCTCATCCTTGGTACTAATTTATTTGTGGCCCTGGTGATATATATATTTGCCGTTTTCTTCATGAAGTACCAATACAGTCTGTCATTTTTCAGGCTGTCAGTATCTGAAATCATAGTTAAGAAAAATCATTAATATTCGTGGTGAATTTTGCCCCCTTTATAATCATTTTGAATGATTTACCTTTTGTTTCCAGTTTATTAAATGGGTGAATAGTACATTTTATTTATATGAAAGACATTTTAATATAGTGGACATTGTCAAATTGTGTTGTATAATTTGCATTGTTTATCATGAATTGTATCAACCTAGACTGGCTGAGAAGAGTTGTGATAATTCTTAAATGTTTATTTTTCCCCTTATTCCCCCCCCTCTCTCTCTCTCTCTCTCTCTCTCTCGTCCAGTATCATTTGTAATTTGGCATACAGTTTGTCAGTGCCCACACGCCCATGAAGTGAAATTTGTGAAGAGTAGCATGTTTACGAATAAACTGTTTATTTCTTGTGTAGTTTCGCGTCCCCCGTCGACCCTGAGACGTAAATAGGAACTCTCGTGTGACATTAGAGCATTTTAAGAGCTTCACTGCCTAGGGCCTTGCGCCGAGAGAGAGAGAGAGAGAGAGAGAGAGAGAGAGAGAGAGAGAGAGAGAGAGAGAGAGGCAAGCCGAAATCGATTTAGTTCTCTTGAGATCTAATAGTCATGTCCGTCTGCGAGAGATGACGCAAGTCACTCAATGGGAAAAGCATCAGCAGCCCCTTTCTCTGTCTGTTTGTCTGTCACACACGCACACGCGCGCGCGCGCGCACACACAAACACACCCGCAACGCGATGTTGCTAGAGAGTATTCCTTAAAAGGCTTTCCCAAATCTGGTCAAAGGGTCTGTGATTTTGCAAAATATTAAATCACTGTTAGTTTTATTTTTCAGCGCGATCTCTCTCTCTCTCTCTCTCTCTCTCTCTCTCTCTCTCTCTCTCTCTCTCTCTCTCTCTCTCTCTCTCTCTTTCAAGTTATTTCAGGGTTTATACTTTAAAAATATTTCCATAAATTATAAAGGAAAATGTGGACATTGAGTTTATTGCCTTGCAAAATTCCTTGCAATCATTGTCTCTTACTTGCAAATAGGAATCTCCCTCCTTTTTCTTTCTCTCTCGTTCTCACACACACACACACACACACACACACACACACACACACACACACACACACACACATTCCCACCCTTTTCATCACCACGAAATATTGCTTGAGAACTCACATACTGAATTGAATATCATTTTAGAATTTGAACAGTCTGGTCTGCGTAGATATTTTGCATCCATTTTATCATTCCGAGAATTTGTAGTGGTTAAGTTTTCAATATGACCAGCACAAACCGGGTAATTTTTTCTTATTTCCCTGAAATAGAACCGTAGGGAGATGCAAATTCATCGCTATATAGTTTTATGAGGTGTATAAATAAAAGAAAGGAAGACAGTTTTGTTTGATTATATTCACGCTGTATATACATCTTGCATGTACAGTATATTGGATACGCTGTCAGTAAAGTCTTTGTATATAAGTTTATTCTTTTAATGATAATTGTAAAATTTTTATTCGAAATGTGCAGACATTATAGTGAAAGATATCTAAATTTCCATTAACGTATAAAACAAACTTCTACGTAACAGAATACACACTTACGTGAAAACTGATGGAAAGAGTGTTAGGAGAATAAAAAGATTAATATATAAAACATCAAGACAAATCAGCATACAAATAAGTAGGCAAAAAGGGCAGTGTAGTGATAGTTGTGTCATTATATAACGTTATAAAGTTGAAGGTTTTATACAGTTAAGAATGTTTTGTATATAACTCTTAAAGTTGCAAAGATTATACCTTGCATCCAATACAGTATAATACTTGAGCTAACCATCCCTACTTTATTCACTTTTAGGCCATTTTATAGCTCTCCCAATACACCAGACTGCCAGTTTTTTTTTTTTTTTTTCATTAATGCTTTTCTCTGGGCTCAGGATCTTTCTGAACATATACATTTTCACAAACAACAAACGAATTCCTCATTTTTCCTCATTTTCGCATTTCGCGTAAAAGTTTTATATCGGAAAATATCTGTTTGTTAAACACAGCAAATGGTAAAATAGTGAATGATATCAGAGCATGGAATGATAGGGGCTGTTTGTTTAAAAAAAGAAGCAAGTTTATTATATCAATGGTTCATTCATTCATATAAACCTGGAATGACAACCTCCCTGTGATTGTATGAAAGGCGATTTTGTGGATTTAAAATGAAAATTCAGCCGATTCTTTCGCATACGCCGGCGGGAACTAACGAGATAAATTTGATCATGTTCCATTATATGCGTCGCGTGTTTGAATAAAATTTAAATTGATAGACGAAACCCTTTTGATAAAATTGTGACTTTTACTGCATTTTGACTGGTGCATGTTTTATCCATGCTGTATATTTTATACATGCTACAATTTATGAAGAGGCGGATACAAGCGACTTTATTAAATGCAAATGCTAATAATTTGTGGAATTTGATCCTGTTGTACATTATTAATTCTTTGATCATTATGCTCTTTAAGGGGAACTAAATGAGTCAGATAACTGCCTCGTATGTCTGCCATAAAATAAACATTAATTGCTTATTTTAGCATTCGCACGCCTTCATTTATGCACCTTGATGATTCCTTTGTTGTCATTGAACGGAATACTCGGAATCGTGGAATATGGATGGCGACCATTAATTCACGCACAGATCAGGCAGGAATATTTATCAGAAATGGCATTTCAAGTGTGAATGTGTGTTCAAAGTAAGATGAATTTGGAGGTGAGGTTTATCAGCAGTAAACTGGAATTATGTCTTGAAGGAAAGCGTGACCGCAGAATTTATTTTAGGTAAGAGAAACGAATTTAGAAGTGAGGTTAGGACAATAATTACGTCCAGGGGACATGAGGGATTCGAGGTCTTTAGGAAATCGCCGAATAGAGATTGAAAAGGGAATTTCTACTGTCAAGGCTTTGGATGTGAATAGAGAGGAATGTTACCGTTTTAAGATTAATGAGTTAAATTGGGAAATAAAGGATTTTAACTTTTTTTTTTAGAGCGAAGGGATTTGAATATAAATCGAAAGGGTTTCTTGATTATGGGTGGAATGAGTCGTTCAGTATCCAACAACTTTATGGAAGTTGTTTATAACAGATAAGAATTGACAGGCAAATCGTCTTTATACAGTACAGTGGTGTTAGAAGAAGACAAAAAAGTAAGTGATGTCACACTGTTAAAAGAGAGCTGTAGAAAGAGTTGTCAGCTCATTTAAGAACAGTAGATGGATAATTGTGGCCTGTTCTTTATCTACTTCCTCTTTATATATTATTGTACGATCGTAGTTTCCCCTGATCATCAGTCTTTCCATCGAAAGTGTTCTTCAGCTCTCTATGTTATAGTCACAATTTCATAGAGCTGGAGAGTTCCACTTCTTGGGCATCTTATACCCTCTAGGACACAGCGTCCCTTAGTTTGTCTCAGTGATCAGCAAGTTTTGAAATTTGAATTCTCTCTTTGTATAGCTTTTTATTCCTGAATCCTGTAATCGTCCCTTTATAATTTCAAGAGGCATGTCTAGCACTCTCTTTGTGTGCCTGCACATACACATTATGTATACGTACGTACATACGAAGATACATATATACATATATAATACATACATACAAATATAATACATACATGAAAACATTTACATATTAACATACAGTATATATACATATATATGTGTATGTGGTAAGGTTGGATACCTACATTTTTATGGCATAAGATTAACGGTGATTTGAAATTTAATCTATGCAAATGAGTTTTAAACTGTCGAGCCGCGGTGAATGATGTAAAGCTTGTTTTGTACGCAGCGAGATAAAAGTTTCCAATTGAATTTCAGATGTTCATCAGCGTGCGTTTTTTCCCGTTGTATATATGGGCCACGTTGATTAAATTTTCTTGAATTTTTTTTTTTTTTTAATATCGTCGGATATGATTGATTGTTAAAAAATATTCTGAAATGAAACTGTTCTGAAATTCGTCTACGAAAAAGAGTTATTCGGTTCCCCCAAATAAATCGGAGGAATTTTTTATTCCCAGTTCTGAGGGGATAGGCAGTATGATGGATGGAAGTTTAGTATCGATGTTGCATGTTTGTTTGATATCAAAGTGCTCGTATGTTGCAAATTATTAAGAATAAATGCGTGCTCGTATTTGCAAGCTAGCAAGAGCATTCTCTCTCTCTCTCTCTCTCTCTCTCTCTCTCTCTCTCTCTCTCTCTCTCTCTCTCTCTCTCTCTCTCTCTCTCAGCGAAGTTATTCGGAGGTTATGTAAAATCCTTTGCTGTTTCTGTGTTGGTCTATCCTTAAAATATTTCAAAAAATTATTGGTGGATTTAGAGATTTTGTGGAGGGGCAGGCTGCGGGCCAATGGAGAGTTGATCCTTTTTAAGGTGGATCCGGATGCTGATTTATGACCCGCATTCGGATGTGGATCAAAGGATTTTATTGACTTTTTTCTGTGTCGGGTGAGGTATGAGTTCTCCCAGTGGTATTAGTGTGTGGTCCTCTTTCCCATACATTAATAAGTTGATGCGTAGTTGTATGAACTTGCAGTTGATGGTGATCTGTTTTATTTTTAGCATTATTAGTGGTCTATAGATAGTGAATAATTAATAATTATAACGTTATGTTCTTACATAAGTTCTTGATTTGCATGTGCTGTAAGTACATGCAAATTGAGTTACTTATTCTGATTTGGTCCCCGTTTGTGAGATTCGGAAACATCTCCATTACGTAATTCATACAAACGTAAAAAAGAGGTGGTGATATTATTCAAATGCTTTATCCTTTTATTTTTATTATTACTAGAATTTTGCCAACATTCATATAGAGTAGGATGAAAATGCTAATGATTTCTAAACATGCTTCTTTAGAACGCAGTTCCCATATTCGAAATCACAGAAACGCGAGGAAGAAAAATACAAGAAATTGCAGTTAAAACATTAATTAAAAAAAAGATAAATTTAAATATGCATAATCAAATAAATAAAACAGTGATGCTCCCTCACTCATATACAAGGCATCTGTTCACCCAGAATTTTAAAAAAGTACAAAAATCTTCCGTGGGCGTCGGGCCGGTGTTAAAGACCTGCTTTGGATTAACGATATACATTCCTCGGCCTCTTTCATGTATTATTTTTAAGGTTCTTCGCTTCAAGGGGTTTTCCCTGGGTGACGTTTACCCCCGTCCGGGGCAAAGCTCCGGAACATTTTACATGAGAACGCCTTCGCTTTTAGGAAGTGCCCTTTTATTTTTTTTATCTTTTCTTAATCCTTTCTGTTGAGAATTTTGGCGAAAAGTTGTTTAGCTCTTGGTGGTGTTATACTTATACTTTATTATTTTTATAAATTTTGTATGCATAAATATAAAGTATATATGCTTACAAAATTTAGAAAAATAATTGTTGTACAAAATTTAGAAAAATAATTGTTGTACAAGATTTTTAGGAAAATAATTGTTATGCTGTTTTTTTCGCTACTTTTGGACTTTTGTCAGTACAAGAGTTTTAAACCAAATTATGACTGTTATGTTTATGTCAGAGAATATATCGGATATATAAAGAAAGGTATTTGAGTTTTTATTTTCAGTAGGAGGTAAAAAATCGTGTAAATATTTCTTTCATTTTTTCAGTGTTATATATATATATATATATGGTAATTTATATCCATTTATATGGTAGTTTATATCAGAATGGCAGTAAACTTACCGTGTATTTCAGTGATTTTGAAAGTATATAAACAAAACATTTTTTAACTTTGTTGTATTCGTAAAGTATTTTTCAGTTTCTAAACAGTAATAATTTGAGTCAATGTGGTACAAAGACCTTTTATAAGTGAATTAATTTGGTTGTTATTATTGAGTTTGTTTTACCGATTCTCTTTCTACCTACTTGAGCGCTAGGGAGGGCTTCGCTCTCACCCTTTGAAAACAAATTATATCTAGAACCACTTTTAAGGTTACTCTATAAAAGTATATATGTAGTTATTCCTGAAACATATAACAGTTGAATGCAGTTGGTATGATCGCAGACTTAATGTTCTGTGAATCTACTACTCGCAAGAGGCCCATTCAGGTGTTTTTCCTCTTTCCTTTGCAAAAACAATCTCGTAAGTGTCCCCCCCTCGCACCCCCCCCCCAGTGGTGGACAGGTTGACGATGCAATGTGAAATGACAGTCATCTGACCTTTTCAGTGTTCTTGGGGGTGTTCTAACGATATTTGACCTTTTACCCGGGTTCACTTTAATTGGGTGATGTTCGCCAAGTTTCCTTCCTCTCTCTCTCTCTCTCTCTCTCTCTCTCTCTCTCTCTCTCTCTCATTGTGTGTTTATATGTATAGTTTTCTTGTTATTCCCCTGTACTACAAGTTCCGAAGACAGTGTTTGGTAAATCAGGCAATATGCTACACCTACTATGATCTGGGAACCGTATTATTTCATATTTCATTTGTGTGTGTTTGTATATATATGTGTTTGTGTGTGTGTATGTATACATGAAAATATGTATATATGTATATATAATATATATCTATATAATTATATATATGTACAATATATATATATATATATATATATATATATATATATATATATATATATATATATATATATATATATATATATATATAAAAGTTACACCAGAAACACTTTTTATGGCGTCCATTACATCCTTCGTAACTGTTTTCTCCCCTTTCCTCCTTCACTTCCGATTCTCTCGTTATCTCCCTTCCCTGTGAAGTACAGTAGAGACCAACCTGTCATATTTATCCTTTTCCTACATCGTTCCAGTAAGGCGTCAAGTATTTCTGCCCCCTCCATTCTGTTCTCTTAATGGTTCCCCATTTTTTCGTGGCTCTTAAATTCTCTTTTTCCTATTCTCTCCATTTTTTCCCACTTCCTCCTCATTACGCTCTTGTTTAGCTTCCCAGACCTGGTTCCTCGAATCTTGCTCATTGAATCAGGCCTCGACAATGGGTATTCGGAGACTATTCTTCCCACCCATTAAGCTCTCCTCCTCCTCCTCCTCCTCCTCCTCCTCCTCCTCCTCCTCCTCCTCCTCCTCCTCCTCCTCCTCCTCCTCCACTCGCCTGCGACGTCTTGCCTGAGAGTTGCCTCAGCTACTGCTACTTCTTGACTGGACTTGTCCTGACAAGTTGGTGGTTGTTGTTGCTGATGCTGCTTATGCAGTTGTTGACCCAAGTGCTTGTTGCCCCCGAAGCATTTTGCACGCTGATGGATGTTAGTTTTTTTTTTTCTTCTTCATTGTTGTTGTTAAGTAGTTGTGTTTTAAGATGATAATGTGTTTGTATAAATGGCTGGACGTTTTATATATTTATATATATACATATATATATATATATATATATATATTATACATATATATATATATATATATATATATATTATACATATATACATTACATATATATATATATATATATATATATATATATATATATATATATATATATATATATATATATGTATACACACGCTCACGTATGTATATGTTTATATACTGATAGATAAATATATGGGTACAAATTAGGTTGATTTAAATTTTTTTCGAGTAAGCGCAAAGTATTGTGTTAAACAAGACTAGACTTACATTTGATGTGTATTGACTCTCTTATGGTGTTGGTGATTGTTGCTGGTGTGACGTCAGTTTATTCTGTTAATGAATCATCCACTTTCCTTTTCTGTAAATGGCTGTCGCTTTTGTTTCTCTCTCTCTCTCTCTCTCTCTCTCTCTCTCTCTCTGTCTCTCTCTCTCTCTCTCTCTCTCTCTGTCAGCACATGTATACTAAAAAATATGTATTTTCATTTTACCTTTTCATCGATTTTCCTATGTCTACTTTCGTGTCATTTTTTCTGTCGCTGGTGCCGTCGATCAGGCCTCACAAGCTATTGATTTTCAAGATCATTTACCAGTGCTTCGGAATCACCTTCGTCTTTCTTCTCCGATCTTCACTTGTCTCTTCTCAGCGCTCAGGGGACTTCTTTTCGTCCTTCCCGCCAGGAACCTCCTTTTTTTTTTTTTTTTTTTTTTCCTCCTACCCGGGAAACCTGTCTGTCCCTTTCATATCATGCCTTCCTTTCTTTTCTTTCTTCAAGTTTTTCTATTCCTCCCACACCAGTGGGTCCTCTTTACCCCCTACCCACTACTTCCACTTCCTTCTTTA
>JANJGK010000027.1:35744024-35764194 GCA_039081455.1 Macrobrachium rosenbergii | reverse complement strand
TTTTTCCCGAAATAGCAGTTTGTAATTTCAGTGAGTTTTTGGAATGAGTCAGATGAGTGTTTGATTGATCAGATGATTTTATATGATTTAAGTGATTGTATATGCATAATGCCGGATTCGGTCCCATAGAGAGCAAGAATGCTTTAGGCTCGCTGTTATGTCCAATTGTCTCAATACAGTAGAAAATTATGGCCCATATATTTTAGTCGATTTTGATGGGTGCGGACAGAGTGAGTAAAGGTTGTGGGATTAGCAGCCTCACTCCAAAAATCGTTGCCGAAAACGGAGGCTAAGATGAGACGTTCTGGAGTCACCATTCAAAAAGAAGCATTTAGCTGCGGGAGTTATTTAGTATTCAGGCTTTCAGTCAGAGGGTTCAGAAAGGTTTTAACGTCATAAAGCCAATTTTTCATGTAATCCCCTTGACGGACAGAAGCTGCCTTTCGAAACTTCAGCACTCCATTTGACCTCATTGCTTATGGAAGCTGGAGGGGAAGCGAGAGAGAGAGAGAGAGAGAGAGAGAGAGAGAGAGAGAGAGAGAGAGAGAGAGAGAGAGAGAGAGAGAGAGAAGGAGGTGAATGGGTCATGTGATAGGCATATCACCCTCTCTCCTTCTAAGGGTAATAGTAAAGGACACCCCTCAGACTGCCTTTAATATAAATGACTGCAAAATACAATTAAACATGTATTTGCCCGTATGGGGTTAGTCTTTTGAATACTTGAGTTGGCGTATTCTTTGCTTGTGTGGTTTGTGAATATATATCTTACAGATATTGATGGAATAAGTGGCCTTATGCCCTTAAATATGCTAGCACAAAAGCAAACAAGAAAATAGGAGGAAGAAAAAAACTTTGGCTGAACCTGAAGGTAGGGCTAAGGCCATGCATCTATGAAGCCTTCGCAGATTTCTTGTGGATATCGAGTAAATTCATTTAAATAATCTCGCTCTGGGAATTCCATTCATGCTTTACACGACTGATTAGAGTTGCAATGAATGGGATGTTGGTTGCACAGCATCAGTTGGGAAGCTGTTCAAAGTATCTGTTTGGTGGACGCGACGTCGTCTCTATTAAAGTCGAGGAATTGACTCGCGATTCCGAACAAGCTCTCTTCACACGAATGAATATAAACAAGAAGAGTAATTGGACTCCATTAACGAGGAATGGCTGGGCGATTGGTAATGACGATTTATAAAAATTACTAGAAATGTTCAGTTTTTGGCTTTTGTTAATATAACCGAATCTACAAACTTGTTTGATTAGGCTGTGACGCGGAGGAGGGAGCGCTCATGTTTATGGATGAGGAATATATGAATGAATGGATTATTTGAAGTGACTGTAGTAGGAAGCTAGCCCGAAATTATCATACCCTTCAAGGTATTCGCGCTGCTCGCATAAAATTCCACGTTTCAGGGATCTTAGAGTGAGTGACATTGATGGTTCCTGAAAGGGAATATTATATTACATGTGAAATGATAGTACTGTATTTCCATTGCAAATTATATCGAAGTCCTGTAGGATACTGTAATTGCGAATTTCGTCACATTACATAAAAAGTAAGTAGAGATAGGTTATATTGTTATTATTATTATTATTATTATTAATTATTATTATTATTATTATTATTATTATTATTATTATTATTATTATTATTATTTATTTTTGTTGTCTGTCACAGTCATCCTATTTAATAGTGTGGGGTTCCGGGTTGCATCCTGCCTCCTTAGGAGTCCATCGCTTTTCTCACTGTGTGTGCTGTTTCTAGTAGCACACTCTTCTGCACGAGTCCTGGAGCTACTCCGGCTTCTAGTTTTTCCAGATTCCTTTTCAGGCATCTTGGGATCGTCCCTAGTGTTCCTATTATTATTATTATTATTATTATTATTATTATTATTATTATTATTATTATTATTATTATTATTATCATTATCATTATTATTATTATTAAAGTTGAAGAAACATGCTTATAGGACAAAACTGGATGCCCTAACCTGAAGAAGGCAAGCTTCCACCAAATCGAGTAACTCTCTCAAGTGATAAAAGAGAAAGCTTAGTAAATCAGTTAAGTAAGAACAGGCACCTCAACAAACTAGTAAAAATGTGCGGACATATATAGCAACTTCCACACGAAACCATAAATTGAATTATGAACAGGGACTTGGCGTCTCCTCTGTAGCATATGTTTGAGGGGGAGGGGTGTTATGCATCTCTTGCCAATACCAGCTGCCGGAGCCTTGTTTTTGAGTCTTAATTGGATTGCATCTCTTTTAAGCGAGATGTTTGCCCAGCGTTTTCAGGCTGAACTTGTTGAGGAATGTAAGGTCTTCTGATTAATAGTTGCATGTGAGTGTGACGTTGGATTGGAAAGGCGTTCGTGGGTATCCGTGCAGTGGATGGATGAAGGGGTTATTGAAAAAGGATAATTATTGCTTGAAATTCTTTCTCTCTCTCTCGCTCTTATTTTTCTATCATACTTGTCTTTGGAAACTCACTCTCTCTCTCTCTCTCTTTTCTATCATACCTGTTTTTGGAAACTCCTCTCTCTCTCTCTCTCTCTCTCTCTCTCTCTCTCTCTCTCTCTCTCTCTCTCTCTCTCTCATGCTTGCCTTTGGAAACCTTTCTCTCTTTGTCTTTAGAAACACTCTCTCTCTCTCTCTCCTCTCTCTCTCTCTCTCTCTCTCATCTCTCTCTCTCCTCTCTCTCTCTCTCAGTACCCAAATATTTGAAAATCACTTTCAAATCATACTGGTCCAGAGAAGGAATCATTTCTCCTAAAATAACACCGAGCCGTTCTCTCCACCTTCAGACCATTCTTTCAAATAAGGATAAACGAAACTGCAATACTGCAATCTGCTAAGAATGCAACCATGCTTGAATTAGGTCCATCAATAACCATGATTTGCAATTGATGCCCTCGTGCGCCCATCATGCATGAAAGATGACCGTCCGTAATATCGAAGCTATCGAGGAACCGGTCGGTTTGAACGAGATGGTCGCCTGGCCATTGGTTTCGGAGGAGATTGCTGCTTGCGGGGTATTGTGCAGCCTGTGTTTTGGAGTTATTGTTATTGGTTGTTGACGGGTTATTATTATTATTATTATTGTTATTATTATTATTATTATTATTATTATTGTTGTTGTTGTTGTTGTTGTTGTTGTTGGTACTATTATTATTGTTGTTGTTGATATTATTATTATTATTATTATTATTATTATTATTATTATTGCTGTTGCCGTCAAAAATAACTGGAAAGTATATGTAATGCAATTGCATCGTAGTTATTTCAGGCACGTTTTATGTATATGATTAATTGCAGTGCTTCGTTTAGGCTAATAAGTTTAGGTAAGATTAGTCAATGATATGAATGCACCTTTCTCCTCGCTCCATGCTATAAACGGAAGGAATGACCGATAAAATAAATGAAAATGAGGGTAACATGCTTTATTGTGCAACGGCTGGTAATTATAAATAGTAATACACTAGACATTATTGGAAGGGCAGCTCATCATAGTCAGTGATATGTAGGTGTTGGTGTAAAGGGTAATTAACTAAGTTATACATTCTGTAAAAATGTAGTGTATATATCTAATGATATATTTTTGGTGAATATATTTTACAGTAAAGTGAAGCCATTTTCGTGTCCGGCTAACTTTCACTCGTTTATATTGCTTTTCATTTTTGTCATTACGCTTCTTACAAAATGCTATCCAACCTTGAGGTGACACCACATTGGGTATCATAATCGAGAAGTGCAGAGTGCAATAGTAGAACAGGAATACCTATTGCTTTATTCGCTTCCTTAGTTTCTTGCTGAATAATGGATCAAGTCCTTGCAGCAGCTCGCATCCTCAAAATGACGTTATCGTCATGCAATGAAGCTGAATCATCCTAAACAACACGTCGATCTGCCTCTGGTGAAGGTGGTCCCCTTCTCTCTCTCTCTCTCTCTCTCTCTCTCTCTCTCTCTCTCTCTCTCTCTCTCTCTCTCCTCTTCTCTCTCTCTCTCTCTCTCGTGTGTATGTTTATTATGCTAAAGGGGGGCAATGGGTGCATCACGTTAGCGATACGGAAAGATAGTCTTATTTATTGTTTTGTTTACATCTCGTACATGATGAATAAAGAAGAAGGAATGTCTTTCATAATACTAAGGATTATAAAGTATTCATGCGTTGCGATATTAAATGAGAAAGAAAGAATAAAGAAGGCTTTACAATCTTGAGTTCTTACAATCAACTCCTCCCTTGCGAGAAAGCGAAAACGTAAGAAGTTTTATGTAACATACCCGACGTCACAAAATCCAGCGGCTATGAAGAACGGCGTCTTGAATAGCTCTATAGAGAAGAAAAAGTTTCCTTTCAATGGAGCGAGATCGCAGATTGAAGGCAAGGGTCTGGCTTTTGATAGGAGAGAAGGCCTTATTATCTGTGCTGTTAAAGAAAGTAATTGAATGAAGGCCTGCCTCGGTAAGAGAACAATACCCTAATTTGGCTAGACAGCTCGCACATTTACCGGGATAAATTGCTGAGTAAAACACTGACCCACCTTCATGAAAGTCAGATTAATCGTTTTTTATAACTTGGAGATGATTATTTCTGTAATTGTCTGTTGTCATAAAGCGGTACAGAGCGTAAGGAGTTTAAATGAGTAGTACAGTATATATAAAAGGCAGGAAACATTTTAGTTTGCGATCAGCACCGCTTGGTTTCGGTACCCCCTGTCCCAAGTCCCAATTGTAGTTTCAGAGATGATTAAACGGAATCGTAATGATCATTAGGAAACGCGAACAATAACTGAGGTACGAAGGAACATGATGATAGACCTGTAAATGAAAAGGACAAGAGTGATTGTTTAAAAAGGTTTTGATAAATGGCGCCTACGCATGACGACGGTTTCTGCCGATAAGTGGATAAACTTTAACCGTAGTTTTAGTTTTGTGGTCTTGATGCTTCGAGTATCTAGTGATATTACAGTTTGTGAATCATCGGTAATAGATTTATTTCAATGAACTTTGGTGTCATTTCGTTCAAACTGAAAATTAGCGAAATTGATAGTAAGCTTGTGGTTATCGTGTCAATTTACGTACTTCTATTTCTTTGAAGAGCTTATACAAGCTGTTTCTGTGGATGTAATTAATCCTCCACAGCCGCCATTAAAGGAACCTATATCAATTGCGAGGGACTGGCCTGTATTAAACATCAGTAAAATTGTTTCCTGCAATCGATTTTTTTTTTCAGTTATGTAAACTCACAAACCTTTTAATGCCTGCATGATTGTGTCATTACTTAATGTTATTGATTTCGTTTAAACTCTGATTAAAATAAATGATATTTAGCATACTAATATGTAAAAATATTCTTTAAAAACTTGTATTTGATACAGAAAAGGATGATAACAACCCCGGAAAATAATGAAACGCCGAGTGCTACGAGGAAGTGCCATTCTCTTCAACTTGATTGTGTAATGAAATTCGTCGCACGAACTCCGTAGACTTCTTGCGCCATTGAGTTCGGTGTAACCGACATCAGTGACGGAGTAAAATGAGAGAGATTGCTTCATATTTGCATATCTTGGTAGTAGGGAGCACTTTGACTCAAGTCGAGTAATCATAGGAGAGTTTATAACACATACACTTCGATTTTTTTTCCGAGCTTGGGCAAGGAACGGTCGTTAAGTCGACCGTCCAGTCGACCTTTGGACACACACACACACACACACACACACACACACACACACACACACACACCACACACACACACTTTCTTTGAGGCTGTTCAAATTCTCTCTCTCTCTCTCTCTCTCTCTCTCTCTCTCTCTCGTTTATGTTCTTATCTCTCTTATTTTGCACACTTGACTTTTCCTAGCATTTACATTTTACATAACTGAAAACGGACCCTAGTATTATACAAGATGCAACAGCGCGTCGGCTTCATTTTCCTTTTATGAAAGATCTTACAGAGCAAACGATTTCTGGAATAAGATTGCGAATACATAAAAGCGCCGGAACGGGAACAGACCTTAGTTGAACATAAAGGTTATTGTCAAGGAAGCGCTCACACCCCGAGAGGCAATTATCGGGTCTCGGGATTTGTATGTGGAGACCTCTCTGTGTGTACTCCGTGTTTCGGGTCTCGTTTTTTCTTCCGGAAACACCTCAGGTCTTTTTCACTTGGATCTTTTGTTTGCTTCTGCTTTGTTTTTCCGTTTTATCCAAATGCAGTCGGGCAAGTTTGTAGTGATATGTGAATTTCGGGTTGGCTTATTTTCTGGAGGGCAGGTTCTTTGGCGTTTTGCGCAAATGGATGAATGTATAAATTCTCCCTTGTATATATATATAAGTATATATATGTGTGTGTATTCAAATATATATATAATATATATGTATATAATATATAAAATTGTATGATACTGTTCGCAGAAAATCCAGCCATTTTTTTTATACCCGTGATCCCAAACTTGGTGTGATACAGGAAACGCATATCTAGACTACTTTGATCTTTTAATGGCCACTGAATTTCAATGAATTATCAACGACGGATGTGAAATAAAACAAAAAAATGAAATCCATTTCGAAAAAAAATTGCTTTTTTTCAGATAATGGACATCTGGAATTCCCTGGGATTATGACGAAGCTAATTGAACGGTCTCTTTACCGTCAGTGATTTAATCAATTAGGATTTTTTATCCCTGTTGGCATCCTTCGAACCGTGCGTTTGTGGATTAGGGTAATTGGATAGGAGGCGAATGAAGACCCACAGAAATCGAAGGAAAAGGAGCCTCGCTATTTTAGGAACCTTTCACTGCTGTCATTCGATACAGGAGCACTTCGTTCCCGATAATTAGGAGGAGTGCAAATCATGCCCAAAACCGAGCGAGAAGGGAATTTAGAGAAGATGGCGAATATAAACTCAAAATTGAGAGAGAGAGAGAGAGAGAGAGAGAGAGAGAGAGAGAGAGAGAGAGAGAGAGAGAGAGAGAGAGAGAGAGAAACACCTAAATGTCACCAGTAAAGTAGAGAGGAGGATGGCAATAAAGTGAAAATAGACGCAGAATAGAAAGAAAATTGAAGAGTGCACTGGCGTGAAATGTGGTACCCGTGCCCTGGTGAAGAATAACGAGTGGAAATTAAATGAAGAGAGAGTCTAGCCAAGAAACAAAGAGTAGGGAAATGGAAAAAAACGTGAGAAGGATGTGGAAGGGATTTAACGAATTGCTATAAGAAAAGATTGTAATTGAATGAAAGCATCTCTTTAGAAAAGAGGAGAAATACAAGGAGCGACAATGCTGTTAGAATGGAAGTGAGTCGAGAGAAAACCGCTGGTGTTAAATAAGAATACAAAATAAAGGACAAAACTAGCAGTATTTTGAAGAAACAGGGAGATGAAGCCTTAACGGAAGGGAGAGAGAATATGATCAAAACAGTGCTGTCAGAAGGAAGACAAGAATAAAAGAAACAGAAAATACAACTGTTTGATTGATGGGAGAAGGGCAGTGCAATTAACAAACTATGGATAGGTACAAAAAGAAGAAAGGAAATAGAGACAGTCAGTTGTAGAACTAGTGTCATGTATAAATGAAAGTTAAAGTCCTCCTAGGCCTCTGTAGGCTCATAGGGCAGGCGCGGATCCCCTGTTTGGAAAATAAATATAAAAGGAATAGTGAATCATGACCGCTGGAAGAAAGGGTGAGAGAAAAATCACCAAGAATAAGGCAAAGAAAGAGTTGAAAAGAGTCATTGTTTCAAATGTATTACAAAGAAAAACAAGAACCAAACAAGAGGACTGAAGGCTAGGAAGAAAGAAAGAGAGAAGAAACCCCAACAGGAATAAAACGGAAGAAGAGGAAGAAGAAGAAACAATTAGCTGTAATGACAGAGTACGCACCCAAGAAAGAAACGAAGAAAGCGAATGGGTACTGTAGGTGGGTTATTGTGTCAAGGGGTCTGAAAGTTGTTGTTCTGGATCGATCTTCCTCAGTGAGTGGCCCCTGTGCTCACCGTGTGTCCTTCGGGAAGGGGCTGGCTTGTTTGGGTGGGGTGGGGTGGGGGTGGTGCATTCCATCTGTCTCTTATCCTTTCTGACGAGAGGGGGGAGAGATGGGTGGGTGGGTGGGTGGGAGGGGCGGCGTTTGGAGGGGCGGCTGGTGGGGGTTTGGTTCTTAGGTAACGAGGAAACAAACCTGAAAATTGGGAGAGAGAGAGAGAGAGACAGACAGAGAGAGAGAGAGTCCTAAATAATGGGAATGTGAACCTGAAATGGAAAGAGTTGTATCAGCAATTAGAGAGAGAGAGAGAGAGAGAGAGAGAGAGAGAGAGAGAGAGAGAGAGAGAGAGAGAGTCCTAAATAATGGAATGTGAACCTGAAATGGAAAGAGTTTTATCAGTAATTGGAGAGAGAGAGAGAGAGAGAGAGAGAGAGAGAGAGAGAGGTCCTAAATAAAGGGAATGTGAACCTGAAATGGAAAGAATTGCATCAGTAATTGAAGAGAGAGAGAGAGAGAGAGAGAGAGAGAGGAGAGAGAGAGAGAGAGAGAGAGAGAGAGAGAGAGAAGAGAGATTCCTAAATAAAGGGAATGTGAACCTAAAATGGAAAGAGCTGTATCAGTAAAAGGGAAGAGGAAGAGTGTGCAATTGTATTTGTGTGTGAGAACAGACGTTACTAATATAGTAAAAATGCTAAATCGAGAGAGAAAGTGACGGACTGTCGTGATGCTGGATATTTGTGGAAAAGGTAATCTTCGTATGAGATTGTCCTTAGTGACTTGAAAACTTGGTCAGTTCTTAATTAACACTTGAGAAGAAGACAAGCTGCTTTGCTTAGCCTGTGAGGTTTAAGGATTGTATGTTGAGATTTTATCATCTAATTAATTTGTTTTCCTTGTTTTGCTGCAGGTCTACATGCCCCTTATAAGGGGCGTGATATAACGCAACTTATAGATGACATTTTTAAGGTTATGATTTTGGGAAATAGATACGTTCGATTAGGTTGTTGATTACTCTTTCAGATTGGGAAAAAATAGGTGATCAGTAACAACCAGTATTGGCGGTTCTTTACTATCACTATTTTGTTAAATGTTATTTCTTTCAAATTTCCTGAATGCAGTGAGCAAGGTAATATATTAGTTGATAATTGTCGCGATATTTATTTGATAGCTAATGTTTCAGAAAACTGAACATTCCATTTGCTTTTCACTGGCATGAATTAGGCAGTTTCACCCTAAAAAATCATAGGGAAATAATTGTAATTAAAGTGACGGACAGTGGGTCACGAGGAGGCTGGAAAGTCAACGGGCTCAGAGAAAAGAACGAAAATTGGTAATTTCAAAATCTACTAAAGTTTCTGCCAAAAATATCACAAACTCATGGCTGCATGGACTGGTTTGTTCCTTTTGAAGGAGGTTTTTTTTTCCTTCATAAAGCAATTTTCCTCAAAAAGAGGCTAGCTTTTGTTATCAAAAGACGGGGGTATCCTCAGAAATTGGTTGGTTTTCCGGTTCAACAATTACTTTTATTTTGACTTTTTCTGGGGTTATCTAACTTTAACTGCGCCCAGTGGGAATTTTGGAATTGATTTTCTTCTGGTTCAAATAATAATAATAATAATAATAATAATAATAATAATAATAATAATAATAATAATAATAATAATAATGTATTTTAATCTGATCCTTTGATAATGAAATGTACTGACAGTGGAAAAATTCCTCACTTTAAGTATAGTACTGTACTATTTACGTCTTCGTTTTCGCTTCATTTCTTTCATTACTAAGAAATGTAAAGCTAATAAAATCTCAGCATTTTACTAACTCACGTTAGAGTAGTTACTGGCCATTATTTGATTTTTATTAGGTAGCTTAATGAGATGCTCACGATTTCTGTAGTCAATATCGGAAAATCGAATTCCATTCAAGTTGAAAGCTCAATTTCTTTGGTATCCTAGGTGTGCGCCGTTCGTTGTTAGGTTATCTCTCTCTCTCTCTCTCTCTCTCTCTCTCTCTCTCTCCTCTCTCTCTCTCTCTCTCTCTCTCTCTCTCTCCTCTCTCTCTCTCAAGTTAAGTCCATCCTTTTTCCCTGCCATTTTCGTGCCCTTTAGAATCCCATATCCTGCAACAGACAGTAACATTTCTTTGACTTTTCTCGTACGAAGTTAGTAAGAATGACTCCGCCCATCAAGGTAACAATTTTAATAAAAATGATATTTAGTTAAAAAAGAAAAATTAATTAAGGGAGTCAAGGTTTTTTGTGAGTTTTTTCTCATAGAGGATCCTCTTAACACACTGATTGATGAGACTTCAGAGTATTAACAACATTCATACTCTGGCTTTATACTCTGTTAACTTTCGGATCTCGTTCATGATATCTTGCCTCTTGCACCAAGCCTTTCAGATTTGTTGCGAGTTTGGCAGTGCTTAGCATATTCCAGTACAGGAAGGTAACCCCCAAAACCCCTTTTCTATCTTGGCTCATTTTTGATGCAAATAACAGGGGTGGGAGGTAGTGTATGGTTCTAAATTGAATATCCCTAAATTTCTCGAATTGCCGGAGAATGGGTGATCTTTTCTGACCAAAATTGTTTCCCGTAAGGTCAGTATAATTTCTCTTCCAGTGAATTATTCTTTTTAAATGGTTTTCACATGTTAGGTTGTAATACTTGAAAGTTTGGTATAGGTGGAATTTTTCAATATATTTAGTTCAAGTAGACTAAGGTTGAGAATATTAATTTTCTCTTCTCGCATTGGCTAAGTTAGGTTGTAGCCGTTATATCCAGTCTATTAATCGTGGTTATATCCGTGCTACACGGTTGATTGGATATTTTCAATTTACGGCCGTCTCACCAGTTATGCTGATCAAGTCAGGAATAAGTATTGGTTATTTACATTTTTTACAATAACTGGTTTAAGCAAATCTGGAATGAGTATTGTTTATGTACATTTTTTTTACAATAAATGTTTAAGCAACTCTGGAATGAGTATTGTTTATTATATTATTTTTTCAAAAAATGGTTTAAGCAAACTCTGGAATGAGTATTGTTTATTTGCGTTTTTTACAATAAATGGTTTAACCACTCCAGAATGAATATTGTTTATTTACGTTTTACAATAAATGGTTTAACTACCTCCAGAATGAATATTGTTTATTTACATGTTTTACAATAAATAGTTTAAGCAACTCCGCAATAAGCGTTGTTTATTTACTCTTCACAATAAGTAGTATAAGCTGAAAACAAAAGTCTTCAAGACTTCGTGAGTGTCCCTAGTCTATTTTCCAAACAAGTTCCTATTCATATTTGTCTTGACAGAGTCATCCTCAACACTTCTCTTTCTCTCTCTTTCTCCTTGTGTCTTCGTCTTGTCTGAAATAAGTATTTTCCTTACCAATTTACCGGGTTAGTGAACAGGAATTCTTACACTTTAATCCCCTGACATTTTCCGTCTTTTGTCCATTCTGGGTCCCTCGCACTTTCTCTTTTTCTTTCCCTCTTTTTCAGATGTCTCCAGGTGTCTTTGGGGGTTTTTCTCCCGCACGCACGCGCTCTCTCTCTCTCTCTCTCTCTCTCTCTCTCTCTCTCTCTCTCTCTCTCTCTCTCTCTCTCTCTCTCTGGGTTTAGGTTTTAGATGCACAATTCTTCCTGTTACTTTTACGAAAAATATTAGTTCGTTTCTCTCTCTCTCTCTCTCTCTCTCTCTCTCTCTCTCTCTCTCTCTCTCTCTCTCTCTCTCTCTCTCTCTCTCTCTCTGGGCTAAGGTACGCCTTTCTCTTTGTTACTTTTGCCAGAACATGCCCTGGACCCGCAATACTTCTTTGAGATTACTACGGAGTGGTGCACCACACACACAGAGGGCAAACGTCACTTTGAGTTATATACGCACACCCGAGCGTGTTATTTTCCCCTTTGGAAAACTTAGACGTGGCGAAAAAAGTGATTCAGGAAAGTAGATCGTCCTTGCTTAAACGCATCACTGACAAAGGTGTTGCCACGCTACAAGTACAGGCTTGGTTGCCCGTGAAAAAAGGACTGTTGCGTGGTCTCGGGTCCTTTTATTGGAGAAGCGACGTTACGATGGCCAAAATTGATCGTATGTATGTTTTATATGGCACATCTGAAGCTTTGTGGATAAATTGATTTCAAGCATGAGTCGTTTCTCTCCATCACGTGAGAAGAGGAAGTTCTGGAATGCTACGCGGTTTCTGAGGAATATTCCCGAAGGATTAACGTGTATTTTGGCTTGTTTTTGGAGAGAGAGAGAGAGAGAGAGAGAGAGAGAGAGAGAGAGAGAGAGAGAGAGAGAGAGAGAGAGAGAGGCATGTTTTTAAAGACACTTTAGGAACTATGCCAGTAATCTCCTCCTATGAAGATTGAAGGAGTAAATGTTATCACCCTTGTCTGTCTAGTTGTTTGTGCTACATGTCTAGAACAGAAGAACGGATGTTGATAAACCTTAGTGAAAGGAAAAATTTTGGTGATCCCTTCGAAAGATGGAGGTTTAATGGATTGACGCAACTGAAGCTATCTCATCCATCCAGATGCAGGGTACATCTGGCGGTCAGCTTGATACCCTAATTAGACTCCGTTGGCGTTCAAGGTCGTTGCTTGGCTTGGCGAGGTGTGATCTCTTGGTGAGCGGCCCTTCTTGTTGTGAGAGTTCTCTCGTGTATCCAGTCCGAAAGGAAATTGAACCTTTGTAGCTGCATCTGAAAAGTGAGAATTTGTGACTGTGCAAGTTCAGAAATTGAGTCGTCTTCTGGGAATTGAAAAGGTTGTTTCCTGTTTCCCGTTTTTACATGGACTTTCCACGTTTTTTTATGGTGTTTAAAAAGTATATTTAAGACCAAATATTTTTACTGTGCTTTTTTTTTTAAATACGTCATTCTCGAAAATTCTGTGATCAACAATAAGTAGAGTAATTTAATGATAAGGAAGAGGTTCCTGCCTTTCCTGATTATTTTCCACATAAGAATTTTGTTTTACCTTTTTGGAGTTTATATACTACGTGTTTGGTCCTTGGATAACTATGTGCATAGTGTGAATGTTATGAGTCGAGTTGGTAGGGATAGATGTAATATAAAAACACAAGATGCACTTCATTTACAAAAGGCTTGTGGAAAGACGAGTGCCATGGAGAGAGATTACTTGAGTAGAGAGGAGTGAGTCAAAAGTAGAAGGAGAATTAGACAAAAAAAAAAACCACTATATTGGAGAGGGATTGCGCCTGTGGAGAGAAACAGTAGCGTAGAAGAATAATTAAGTTGGAGAGGCATCTCTAGGGTGGAGATGGAGGAATAAAATGTGGACTCCTCTCCTGAGTAGAGAGAAGAGCACAATAGAAAAAGAACATTAAAGGCGACCGAGAGAAGTGTTAGAGAAGGATCATTAGTGGAGAGTTGGGCATCGAGTCGAGAGTGACCGTAGAGACTTGACTAATAGAGTGGAGAGGGCCATGATTGTTGCCATGGCGATAGCAGTCGGGCTAGGCACCAGTGCCACCGTTAAATTCAATTGAGATTCCGAACAGAGGCTTTAATTAAATTTACGTTACCTTCATGTTACTTGTGGGGAAAGTAGGTCGTCTCAGTGGGTTTTATACTTAATGCCTTATACAGTATAAATTATATACATATATATATGTATATTATGTATATATAACATATATATGTATGTATGCTGTATAAGTTTTTCGCAATTGTAAAAACCTCTGCACATACATCTTAGACTACACCATAGGTCATGTATGCTTGATATGCAGTTAATTCTAATTTGCATTTTTTTATCAGTTATTAAACCACATAGTTTTCCAGGAGATTTGTATCAGTTGCAACCAAAATATGAAATGATCAATTGCAACCAAAATTTGAAGTTATCATCTGCAATCAAACTATGGAATGATTTTACAAGTCCTGTAGTTTAGTCATTGAAATTAAGAAGTTCGAGTAGACGCAAAACATGTCCCTTTGTTCTATCTTATTAATTTTCTTTATTTTTATGTCATTTTTAGTTTAATCTCAGTATATTTCACTTGAGTATTTCTCTTCCTTTCTTTACTGTTTTCCCCTGTTGGGGCCCTTGGGCTTGTAGCGGTCTACTTTTCCAATTAGGATTGATTGGGCACATTTACCAGATGTATTTTTTAATGGCCACATTGACCTCATAACTTTTCGATTTCATCACACCTTTTGGATAAGGTTACCTCAGCATGAAAGGTAACGGTAACTTAACTCTAGCTACCATTGGTCTGTATGCCATTATTTATGTATATTTTACCGAATATTTTCAAGCATCACCTCCGTTGTATCTCTGCTTTACTCATTTGATGCTTAATCTGTTTGAAAAAGTATTCATAACTAAATCACTTACTTATTTGTTGTTAGTGTAGTCGGTTTTGAGGTTCTGAAAAATAAATTTTCTATGCAATCCCATCAAATTTACCACCTTGTGATGCTAAGTTTCTCTCTCTTATCGTAATGAAACAAACGCCACTACTACTGTTAACTGTTGAGTGCTAAATAAGTGCACCGGGTTGTTATTCATATTATCATCTTTAATATATAAAAACTGAAGAGTAAATATCCGAATCCAAACACAGCTGGCAGCCGTGCGTGAATTTTCAATCTTTTTGTCACACAGGTCCGAAGTCTTCTCTCAACCGTTGCGTAACTGGAGCTGAAATTCTCACGCCCACACGACGTTCAAATACAATTCCCCCAGTTGGCGTCTCCCGAGGAATGGCAGAGAATACTCTCTTTTATTGCCTGATGCCCTAGGGGTGCATATCTCTGCCATTCGCTGTTGATTTGCAATTTTTATTTATCGAATACCAGGCTCCATTTACTTTTCTTTGCTCAGGAACTGTATAAAATGGAAAAATAAACTTCCTTGACATGTTGCGTCTGCATTGATTGTTCCTGGTTGTCATCTCACTCTCTCTCTCTCTTCTCTCTCTCCTCTCTCTCTCTCTCTCTCTCTCTCTCTCTCTCTCTCTCTCTCTCTCTCTCTCTCTCTAACTCGAGATTACCCCTCACGTCTCAAGGTACTAGGCAGCGGATATTAAACGTCAATAACGGTCACCGTGAGAGAACAAGGAAAGTAGAGAATGACAGAAAGTATGACTCTAAGAAATCCAGTTACGAAATATCCATTCATCCTCAAACGTTTTGACCCTACAGAAAATCCTTGGGATATTATAAGCCAAAAGAAGAGAGATTTTTCGCGCCACCTTACGAATCCTTTCCTTTTTTCCATTTAAACAAGCTCCCAAAGTTGAATGTTGGTCGCGGGGAGGGTGATTCCTAGTGGGAATGGGAGGAGGGGGGACCTTTTTGGACCCGCCATTCCGGCACGGCCCCTTTAGGTTATACAGTTTTAGGGTATTCCAGGTTTTTGTAACCATTCATGAATGTTTAAGACCGAGAGAGAACGAGGGAATATTTCTGAATATCTTATGAGTGGTTTCACCCCAATTTGCAATGAGGTGAGAGAATTATCTCGTCCAGGCCTTCCCGTTTTCGTGGTGTAGATTTGGACGAAGAAGTGAACACCCACGTCTTGGATTTATCTCTTTTTCTTCTCTCTTTCTCACTTTCCACCGAAGATGCGAACCATTTGATGTCGATTAGGAACCAGGTACGCAATTTACCGCCAATTTGAACAGATGCATACTGAATTTTAAGAACTTGCCCATATCATGCCGTTGAGAGAGAGAGAGAGAGAGAGAGAGAGAGAGAGAGAGAGAGAGAGAGAGAGAGAGAGAGAGAGAGAGAGAGAGAGAAGGGTTTGTTAATACCATGCTAATTATTATTTTAACGTCATGAAATCCATTAGGGATATTATGACAATTAGGTCGTACCAAAAAAAAAAAAAAAAAGCTGTCCAATCAGTGAAATGGTGATTTGGTATTAATATCGTCAAAAATTTTCCTCATAATGGAACGGACTTTCCCGTACGAGACTGTAAGGCTTAACGTTATTTGGGTCTTGGTGACTGGACTGGACCCGCAGGTTGTAAACCTTTATTTAATTTAGAGGACCAATTATTAAATTTCATAAAAGCGGCACTGAAATCTCACTTTTTTTTATTGATTTTTTGGGGGTGAAAACAGTTTCATTTCGCAATAAGATAATCTTTGTTATTTGTACGAGAATATAAACAAAAAAACTAATGCGCTCGGTGAAATAATTTACGAGAGCTATGCAAGAAATAATGCCTTTGCGTTTGTGGAATAGGATTATGAGTTTTACAAGAATGATATGGATAGAAATTGCGCTTTGCTAAATTAATATGTCAAAATTGTCTTTTGTCAGTAATAGAGGAAAATAATTCTGTTTGAGGAAGTAATAAGATATATGAAAAATCTTGGAATAGTACCTTAGGACCATTGTTTTTGTAAGGGGGGAAAAGTACACTTTTCTATTAGAGCAATACCCAAAAGTAATACATTGTAGGAAAGTAACAGGAACACTGTGTAGTTTTTGAGAGAGTATTTCGGAAATACTGTATATCTTCCTGAAAGATTATTGAAAATGTTACCTTTCACATAGCTAGGTATCCTTTACCTGTTATTACACAAGTAATATCCGCAATGTTTAGTTGTATGTGTTTGTGTTCGCGTGTACAAGATATCTCTCAACGTTACTGATGTTTTAATTAATCTTGTGGGGTGAGTTGGCCATAGGCCAAGGAGAGCGGAATAAATTTATTGATCCAGACAAGTTTTTTTGTATGTCGAGGAAAGGATTACTTTTTGTTTGATCTCACTGGCCTTGCAGAAACCTTTGGGCTTTCTTCTAAATATGTCATTATATCGTAGATTTTAATGTTCGTCGCAAGGTGCGTCTACATAGTAATTGTACAAACGTTTTAATATTTAATATATGAAAAGTTTGTTCTTTCTCTCTCTCTCACTCTAGGGCTACAAATGCTTTCACTCTGATCAACTAGACTCGGCTGTAAATAAAACAGTATGTTTTCGCGGACGATGGAAATGTTATCGTTCCCTCCGCTTTAATATCATTGGAGCCAGATACCACCCTTGAACCCTGAATTTTAGAGGCAAGGAAACATTTTGGTCTTTCTACCGGTACTGGCGCTGATCAGCCACGTGATGATATTAAGATGGCTCATAGGGAAGTCTCAAAGGTAGATGTCTGATTAGAGCGGCTATGGGTCCCAGTAAGGCACGTGAGCCAGTGAAGTGTGTGAGAGAGAATGTTTTTCAGGTTATCGAAAGAATTTAAGAAATATTTAGTGAAAGGGCCTATTAATTAGAAATTTATTTCCTTATTATTTGGCGTTCCTCCAATTTTTACGTTGGATAGACAGTCGTGAAACTGCCTAGTGAAAACAAACGCAGGTTGACAAAAAATACTGAGACTGTAGAGAATTCATAAATACTGAGAATGTAGAGAATTCATAAGTACTGAGAATGTAGAGAATTCATAAATACTGAGACTGTAGAGAATTCATAAATACTGAGACTGTAGGGAATTCATAAAAAACCGGACTGTAGGGAATTCATAAAACACACTGAGACTGTAGGGAATTCATAAAGAACACTGAGACTGTAGGGAATTCATAAAGAACACTGAGACTGTAGGGAATTCATAAAGAACACTGAGACTGTAGGGAATTCATAAAGAACACTGAGACTGTAGGGAATTCATAAAAAACACGGAGACTGTAGGGAATTCATAAAGAACACTGAGACTGTAGGGAATTCATAAAGAACACTGAGACTGTAGGGAATTCATAAATAACACTGAGACTGTAAGGATTCCATAAAAATACTGAGACTGTAGGGAATTCATAAAAAATACTGAGACTGTAGGAAATTCATAAAGAACACTGAGACTGTAGGAAATTCATAAAAAATACTGAGACTGTAGGGAATTCATCGTTCTGGAAGTGGAAGATCGATAAAGCCTGTTGTCCCCGAAGTTTGTGACGAGTATCAAAATCTGGTTTAGTATATATATGTACGCATTCAGTTTTGTTTGTATTTCTTCCCACGTACTGGGTTTTGCGTGGTCGTCGAGCGTTCTGGATGAAAGTGTGTTTTCAGTTTGCTCATAATTAACCTTTACTGTAAAAGCCTCTTAGGTTAAGGTACGAAGTTAATTTGCTGTTGGTTGTGTTTATTTCATAGAGTACAGTTTTGTTAGTATGTTAATGTGGCATTAAATTCTGTGTTAAATGCCTGTACCATTCTCTAGCCCCTTTTAATTCATTTGAATTGAACTTTTGTTTTACATAAATATATATATATATATATATATATATATATATATATTTATATATATATATATATATATATATATAATATATATATATATATATATATATATATAATATATATATATATATTGTTATTTTTCATATGTTGCCGAGAGAAATTTATAAAATGCTGAAGAGATTAATACGCAGGTTTCGGAAAAACGCAAGGGTGTGTACGATCAAAAATTTCAGGCGAGATATGTCGTTGAGCAGTGAACTGAATTTATAAACCCCACTATAATTGTTTCTGGGGATTACGAAAAAAAATTTGACAGCGTCCAGAGACCAACACTACGTCAGTCTTGCATCACTATGGCATCCTCCTGAAATATGTATAACAAAGTGAAAGCATCCATGAATGAAGCAGAAGCGTAGTAAATGTCGATGGGGTGCTGTCAAGTGAATTTACAGTAAATATTGGAGTACTGCGTGGAAATGTTATATCACTTTTTTTTTTAATCCTTCTCGAAGATTTTATCATTAAAAAGGAAGTTAAGAGATGGAACAAACGGTTTAGATTGGAGTAACAATGGAAACTTTAATCCAATATATATATATATATATATATATATATATATATATATATATATATTATATATATATATATATATATATATATATATATATATATATATATATATATATATATATTGGATTAAAGTTTCCATTGTTACTCCAATCTAAACCGTTTGTTCCATCTCTTAACTTCCTTTTTAATGATAAAATCTTCGAGAAGGATTAAAAAAAAAAGTGATATAACATTTCCACGCAGTACTCCAATATTTACTGTAAATTCACTTGACAGCACCCCATCGACATTTACTACGCTTCTGCTTCATTCATGGATGCTTTCACTTTGTTATACATATTTCAGGAGGATGCCATAGTGATGCAAGACTGACGTAGTGTTGGTCTCTGGACGCTGTCAAATTTTTTTTCGTAATCCCCAGAAACAATTATAGTGGGGTTTATAAATTCAGTTCACTGCTCAACGACATATCTCGCCTGAAATTTTTGATCGTACACACCCTTGCGTTTTTCCGAAACCTGCGTATTAATCTCTTCAGCATTTTATAAATTTCTCTCGGCAACATATGAAAAATAACAATACTGAGAATTTACGTTAAGACCAACGTAATTGCTATGCTCTATGTAGTTTATATATAATATATATACATATATATGTGTGTGTGCGCGCGTTGAGTGGGTGTGTGTAAAGTGATATTGCAATCTTATTGCAGTCACTTGGTCCGTGGTTCGCTTCTACCCAGTTGTAAGTGGCTCCAGCGTCAGCTGGCGTCATGACAAGGACACAAGGCTAGCACTCGCATTTCCGATGACTTGGTGAAAACCATGCTCTACCATTCTGGCGCTATGCCCCCTCAAAAAAAACCTTGGAAAACACACACACACACACACACACACACACACACACACACACACACACACACACACACACACACACACACACACACACACACACACACACACACTCGTCGCATATTTAAGAGACTCAGATAGCATGTTGAACACAACGGTCCCAAAATTGAATTCCTCTTATTGTGAAATCAAAAAAATGGGATGAAACAGAGAAGCCGCAGTGTTTTTTTTTTTCTTCCTGTGTGTGCGGTGCTATTTTAGAAAGGAAAGAGTTTACCTTTTATGGAGAGTTTTCCAATAGTTTTCTCTTGGCCCGCAACAACACTGTGAAAACGACATGCGGGATAGGAATAGACGGAAAAATCTCGTTTGATTCCAAAAATTGATTTTTATGCTTGCATCTCTTGGTGTGGTTTTAAAATGTTTTTTGTTTTGTTTTAGTGTTCGACTGTGTAATTAATTTTGAGTTTTATCTGTTTGCCTTTTTTTTCAGGTTTTATTAAAAATTTTTTTTAAGGTTTTATTCAAA
>JANJGK010000027.1:35729024-35741524 GCA_039081455.1 Macrobrachium rosenbergii | reverse complement strand
AAGAATGGCTTTTGTTGTTTGTGCCCTGAAATCCATGTGCAGTCGCCTTTGTTCTTTTGACATCAATTTGTGTTGATGCATTTCTTGTTTTGATCTGTTTGGTATTTCAATACTGTCTTTATCATCTTTGTTTTTCACTTCTTTCGCATATAATCTTTATGATTTACGTAAGGTCGTTTTTTAATTCGATGATCCTTTAGGCATATTTACATCTTTTGAAAAATAAATTAATCAGTGAATTAATTGACATTTACATTGATAAATGAACAAATAGTAAGCGGAAAGCTGCATAGTAACTTTTCAAGATATACATGTAGATTGCAGGAATAGGGGGGAATTGAAATTAACGTGTCTATACATGAATACAGCAAATCTCTCTCTCTCTCTCTCTCTCTCTCTCTCTCTCTCTCTCTCTCTCTCTCTCTCTCTCTCTCTCTCTCTCTCTCTAGGCCACCTTATTTTGTCTATTGTTGCAGAGAAGGAAAAATATTAAAATAAAAGGACTGGCCCATGGACAGGCTTTACGGTTGCATTTGCTTTCCCCCAGCCCTCTCCCCGAGTGTGGTTATGTTCTGTTTGTCCTGGCACTGTTAAATCGAACCCGCCCTTGGCTATGAAAACATGACTCGTGCAACCCCATCATAACTTGAATGCATATGGCCGGGAGCTGAGCCAAAATGCGTATTTAATTTGTATACGGGAAAACTGCAATTACTGGGAGTATGTAGACTGAACAGTCGGTTTTTCAGAATGAGGCAAAATTTTCCATTTCACCTTGTTCGTCAGTATTTATGTGAACGGGTCCCAAATGAAAAAAAATTGTTGGCTGGCGATGGGAGGTTAAGGTTGGACAAAGAAAATGGGCGTTAACATTGATATATACCAGTGCTAAATCCGGCCTTAAATTTTCATGAAACATTTTAGGACAATTATTCATTGGTCACGGATCACTCCACTGTTTTGTTGGGATATGTTTGAGTAAGGAAAGAGTTTATAGGAAAAATTTAAATCTGTTTTAATTAAAACGCAGCACAGGAATTCCATGCAAATAGATTTTGGTAACGCTTCCAAGCACAGACATTCATGAATCTTTCAAAAGATTTATTGTAATATTTACATCCATGTATAAATTTTCGGTAATGCGTTTTAAATGTCAAACTCGGAACACTGACTTTCATGAAAGCTTTGATTAAGATAATGCCCGAATCCAAATACAGATTTCCGTAAATATTACGGAATATTTTGGAAATCCAGACGCAGAATTTCATGACTATTTTCAAGATATTCGAACCAAGACTAAGATTTCCTCTTGACCTGCCTTGGCTGGAAGATCAATCAGACAAATTTGATTGATGAGCTGGATCCAGCTGAGGAAAATGGCCAAAGTTACGAAATTACATCGCATTTAAACTTTTCGTTAATACCGGAAGTCTTGAGGGCAAAGTGAGGCCCTTCTCTCGAGTGTAAATCTTGATGTACAAAAGCAGCAAGGTAAAGCGCCGTATGTTTATGGCTGGAAACAAAATTAAATCTTTTAATACTTTGGACAAGATAAACGCCAGGCATGTTCTTAGAGCAACTAAGCTCTCCGGATTCTCAGGGAGGCTTATAATCCAGACTTATTCCTCGGACTGATGGAAAGCCAAATACTTGACCTTCGTGATCCACACCCAAAATTACCGTGCGCCCCCCCCCCCATCCACACACACACACACACACACACACACAAACTGAGGCAGTAGATGGGTAGCATAAACGCAACGAACCAGAATGGTCAGGCAGTCAGAAGATCAAGCAGGAACCTGATTTGAATAATCTGTCTTTGTAGAAATTTGGATTTGGCTTTATTCCCCCTGAAGATGAGGACAGTAGTCCTCGTAAAGCTACAGGATGTTAAGTGCATTTTTAACAATATATCAAGATCTACACACTCAGTAAAAAAGGTCTTATTTTATCCTCATCTTTAAAGAACGAGATTGTTCTTCACAGTGTTGATTAGAAGTCATTGATTAAGCCTTTGTAAGCAGACTTGAGAAAATTTGGTCGTACTTAATTTGCCTTATGGGTTGCTGTGAGTTACTTTGTGATTGTATACAATATGTAGACCCAAAATAGATATTAAGTTTTATTGTCTTTTGGTAGTAAAGAGTACCAATTTTCATGGATTGACAAACTCAATGTTAGTAATATTTAGTTACTCTTAAAAATTATGTATCGTACTTGATTTGAATGCAGGTATCTTCTCATTCTTCAATTCCTCCTTCTGTCCTTTTGTCTATTCACTCTCCCCCCCCCCCCACACCTTTGTGTGTTTTGGTCTAGGCTGATTTATATGAATATCCTTTAAGTAGGATTCCATTAGTGAGATTATTCCTGCATGGCCATGAGGGCCTCATAGTAGGGGTCCCGAAGAAGAAAGTTGTTTTGATGCCGGAGGGCTGCATTGAAGGCCAAACCATTATGTGGCTTTTGTGTAATAAACAACAAGTGCAGCCCATCTCATTTTCCACATTTTCTATGCAGAGTCTGGGATCTGTTCTAATTTCATTTAGTGCCTTCGAACAGTCCCTGCCTTATGGCTGGCTTTAGTGCGCATTTCGCAATATGATTCTGCCGGTTCTTTGGATATTTGAATGCCTGACTGTGTTTTGCTTCATATGGGTCTTTTATTTTATGCTGAAATGGAGTCGGCTGATACCCCAGGGGGGAAAACCTCGTAGCTTGTCTTGTAAATTTACAAGTGTTTGTGATGTTTTCCATTGTTGTTTTCTCTCCATTGTTCATTTTATGCCGAATTCCGTCTTCGTTTAAGTCTTGTAAGTATTTAAACGTAGTTCATGAGTAGCAGAGACAAGAACCAGGCCTTTGCATAGGCGCACAGTGTTCTAGACTAGAGGCCGAACATAAACGCGTGTGATTAGTGCCCAAGCCCCCCTCCCCACCTAAGCCAGGATCAGGGAGAATCAAGCATTGGCTGCTGATGACTCAATAGGCAGAACTTCCATTGCCATTGCCCCCCCCCCCACCCCCCGTTCCCAACCACCACCACCACCATCCCTGCTTGCAAGAGCGTCAAGGTTGTGTTTGCCAGTGAATTCCATCAAGCCATGAGCGGGGCTTGAACTCTGGACCACCACTCCGAGAAGTTCAGGTGAAACGAAAGATAAAACGACCCTCAAGTCGTTTTTCTTTCTCATGCGGAAGTTTGAAAGTAAATCTCAACATTTTTATTGAGACTCTCAAGATTCAAAGTATTACAAATGTCGTTGGTATGTAACGGAATAACTTCATTTCTGCCTCCAGATTCCCGATGGCACACCCAACTTTAGTAGGTCAAGGAAAAATTAAATTATTGACAAGATTGCGTTTCCGAATCGAGAGAGAGAGGCTTGAGTGATTGATTACCTCGACCCATTTACCGAACGATCACATAAATCTCTTCATAATTTTTCGCAATCATCGACATTTGCCTCAGTCTCATTGCGTCACTCCGTTTAAGGTCCGCTTCGTTTTGTTTCTTCATCGTTAAATCTCTCAGATGGAATTGCAACATGAATTTATTGCAGAGCACGTAATCTGATTGTAAATAGTTGGAATAAGCCGGAGAGAGAGAGAGATGCCTGTAGAATGCAGGAGTAATCCAGCTGACGCCCCTCGCAACAGTCAGCTTTCAGTTACAGTAAGTCTTCTCCATCGTAGATTCAGATTCACTGTGCTTGGAGGGATTGGCTTCGAACATTTGGCTTTTATGTTACCTCTGCCAACGTAGGTGGGGATGAAGTCGTGTTTTCACCCTTTTGTGTGTGTGTAGTTTTGTGTAAGATAAATTTTTAAGAAATGTTGAAAATTGGTGGGAACTTAAATTGTAATTATTATTATTATTTTTTTTTTGGACATTGATGAAGACTTGACCGTTTACAGCCATAGTTTATCTCTCTGATATCCATATATTTTACGTATTATCATGTCAGATTTACCTGTCGTACCCTTTACAAATCTCCAATCGTTCCGTTTATCCACCCAAACCTTTCTTTCTCCTTCTCCCTCCTCCCACCCTCTCTCCATTACCTTAAGCTGCTTCTATCCCCGAGGCCCCCGTTCCATCCATCTTTCTTTCCCAATCGCTCTCTGTCCCATCCGGTCGGTAAGCTGTTCTAACTTTGCCAGCCGCGTGTTTCCCAAAGGGAAAAAGTTGACCGCTGTAACCAAATTACATTCTTCTGGATCAAATTCAGACCCTGGTCACTCTTCCCTGACATTGGTGCATTCTCTCTCTCTCTCTCTCTCTCTCTCTCTCTCTCTCTCTCTCTCTCTCTCTCTCTCTCTAGTGAAGTAGTTTGCTATTCAGGGAGAGAACGGTATGTGTATTCAACGTGGGGAATTTGCTTGTATGGAGAGAGAGAGGGAGAGAGAGAGAGAGAGAGAGAGAGAAAGAGAGAGAGAGAGAGAGAGAGTTGTATCGAGTTACGGGAGTAACCCATAGCAATGTCGCCCTAGATTTGTGACCAGTCTTTATATTTTCTTTCCCCCAATTTTTTAATGATTCCCAATCGCTCTCTTAAAACATGAATTCTTCTTTCTCCAAGAAAAAACAAATCACTGAATTTTTTTTCCTGATTGTTAATGAAATTTTCAGTATCATTTCGCTTTTCGTATTTCATACGTTATTTAGTATTGGCCAGATATGATCATTTGGAGTTTTAATGTTTATCGATAGGATGGAAAGTCTTCCGTGTAGCAGTATTTTGAAAGAATACGGGTGTGCTTTTTTGCAAGGGTGCGAAGACAATATTTTTTAACATATTTCTAATTATCATTATTATTTGTGACTAATGGAACAAGTTGTTTCGTAAATCATAAATGACAAAAAATGGAAATATTGATGTTCGTCGTAACATATTGAATATAAATATAGATTCTCTCTCTCTCTCTCTCTCTCTCTCTCTCTCTCTCTCTCTCTCTCACACACACACACACACACACACACACATATATATATATATGTATGTATGTATGTATGTATACACACATAAAGACATACATACATACACACAAATATATATATATATATATATATATATATATATATATATAGGTATATAATTATAGGTATATAATTATATAAGGTTGTGACTTCTCATACTTGGGTCAAAATTAATTGCATTTACCTTAATATAATTTCCTCGAAAAAGTATTGATTACTCTAAGTTTGTTACGCTGTATTTTACTTTACGCTAGAAATGTCATAGTTGAGCGAGAATAAATGTGCGCGCCATTCAGAAAGTAATTTTACGGGTGGTTTTCGTGACGCAATTCATCTTATGCAAAGTAACACTTTCAGGACAATAACGCGAAGGATATTTTTTCCCTCATTTTCGCTTCCACACATTTTTTTCCTCGGACCAACGCGTCCGGGATATTTATTTAGTGCCGACGGTCTTTGCATAAAGTATAGTGGCGTAGCTATCTCTCCAGTTTGTTAAATGGGGGAGGCCTGCCTCTCTCTCTCTCCCTCTCCCTCTCTCTCTCTCTCTCTCTCTCTCTCTCTCTCTCTCTCTCTCTCTCTCTCTCTCTATCGGGGTATTGAGCTCGAACGAAAATATACGGTCGCCATTATGCAAGTAATTGTTCTTCAATAGACGAACCAGTGAAATGGCGCCGACGACGCCGTTGGACGCGTTCATAAAATCATACGTTCGCTTAGCGTCGCTGAAGTGGGCGCTCTCTTAAAATTAAGGTTCTGCTTTGAATGAGAATTTTGTCACGCCATTGTGACATTTTTCCTCTTTCTCTTTTTCTCCGTAAAATTATCTTCTGTTCGAAGAATCATTTTGTGGACACTGGAACATAACTCTCTCTCTCTCTCTCTCTCTCTCTCTCTCTCTCTCTCTCTGGTATTGATTTGTGCTTACATACTAAAGTGAAGTACTTTATTGTGAATGGTAAAAGGAATGAAATTGCCAAAAATATGTCGATCAGCCTGACGCTTTGTGTCAGAATTGATAAAGTTTCACACGAAATCCCGCCAAAACGTATATGCTTTTATTTGTTTCTACATTGAAAAGTAGGATTTCGACCAACAATAGATACCCGTGTACGATGAAAAGTAAAATTTGCCATTTTTATTCGCTAATTTTACCTTTTTCCATTTTATCGTATTGGAAACTTACATTTTACGAATAAGAGTCTTTATCACTTTTGGCAAACTTTAGTTCTTGATAATGTAAGTGGTAAAGTAAAACTAATGCGTCATAAATAACCATGAAATTTAATGTTCTGGATTAAATAGCATTCTTAGCAGACGGCATTCATACCGGTCTTATACCGGGATAAAAAAAAAAGTGGTTTAAGCGCTGTGTTAACCTCCAGGCTATAATTATAAAATATCCTGCATTACTGCAACTTGCAGCAAAGCCCTTAGCGTATTGCACACGCAGTGAATCGACGCCTGCAAGCTAAGAAGTTCCATTAGGTTTTATGGCACTGGCATTAGACAGTAACAGTAAAAATATCCGAAAATTTATGTAAAAGAATAATAGTACTTTTGAGGACGATGCAACCAAGTGTGGAAGTTATGGACATGTTTTATCTTTATTGACTTTTATTGGCTTGAGAGAGAGAGAGAGAGAAAGAGTTTGGGAAGGTAGCTTTCTATTTTTCATTCTTGCATTTCTTCCCTATATATCTCTAAACCATTTTTGTTTCTTTTTACTTCAGCATTTGCTGATAATTCGCTTATCTTGGCTTCGGTGTCATGTTCCCCAGGGAACCACCGCATGTGGCAATTACCTTCAGCAGCCACGGCGGCAGCATCAACGGGGTGGTAATTACGGGCTTAATTAATGATCAATAATCCCTGCCCGAGAGCTCTTTCAATTAGAATTTCACTGGCCATTTCTCCTTTTTGGTCCATTTTAGCCGATGTAGATTTATGTAATAAAGGCACAGACCCATTAAAAGAGGGTCTTCGTTGGCCTTTTCAATGACGGTGTCTCTACTTCATTTGTGTAACTGTTGGTAGCGTTAAAGGACGTTCATATGCCTGGAAATAAATGCCCTTTTGACTTAGTGATCGCCAGTTCTTTTTCTTTTCACGTTTATTTCAGTGGAGGTGGCTTTGGAAAATAAAAAAAGCCCTTTTGACTAAGTAATGGCCTGTTCTTTTCCTTTTCTTGTTTACTTCAGTGGACTTGACTTGAAAAAAAAAAGCCCTTTTGACTAAGTAATGGCCAGTTCTTTTCCTTTTCTTGTTTACTTCAGTGGACTTGACTTGAAAAAAAAAGCCCTTTTGACTTAGTAATGGCCAATTGTTTTTCTTTTTCTGTTTATTTCAGTGGCATTGGTTTAGTATGGTAAACAATGGCACCAAAATGAAAGGATTTTCAATGTACTATTTCAGTGACGACTTCATTTTTTTCATATTTCATTGAAGGAATGTAGACTGGCGTATGTTTCACTGATATTTTTATTTATTTTGTTGCAATATACGAATTAAACTCACCTTGCAAAAACAGGAAAGAAAATGATGGTTTCATTTCTTATTCAGTACTTGTATATTTTTTTCCCCATTTCAATGGGCGTAGCTTGGAAAAAAATAAAAGTTCTAGACCCTCCAGGAAAAAAAAATAACTGAAGGAGGAGATTTTTCATGGTCCAGGAGGGAGGTCGAGATAAAGTAGGTGCTCAGGAGTTGGCTAAGGAAGGTGGATTGTAGAGTGAGACGGTGGAAAAGCCCAAGGAGTGAGTCACTGCGTCATTTGCATAGAAGGGCTCCCGACGAAGGAGGGAAAAAAATGAAGCCCTCTCCCTGTCCTCTTGTTGGTAATGTCCTCCTCTCGTGTGTCTCCTTGTGCTGGTGGAATGGGAAGATTGCATTCTGTTTGTTTCCTCGTTTCTATTTTTGATGTCGTATGAATGCGATTTATTGTTTTACTAAGGTTCACTGCTTTCAGCAGTTTTGCCCGGTAATATTCTTCCAGCTGTTATTTTTGTCAGTGATTTTTCTTCCTCAATTTCTTACACATTTCCTTGGACAGCCTCGGTTGCCTTTGCGCAGGAAATGGTTTTAGTCGCTCCTATTTTCCTCTTCCTCAGACTCCCCACTTGTATATTCTTATCCGTCTGTTCCCTGTGTTCATCCTTCCACCTGACTGGCCTTCCTAATGCACACAGCTCAGCCACCAGATTTAGGAAGGACATGTCGAAACCAGCAGAGTATTAATGTCAGTGCAGTTGATGTTACTCTGCAGCTGAACCTTCATTACACCTCCATGTCATTTATGCCATTTTTCTTAAACTCAGACTCACTTTAGCGGAATCTTTTCCTTGTTCCTGTTCTGTTTTTGTACTTTGTGGATAATGTTGATGATAACGCAAAGTTATTTTACAAGAACGTGATACTCATTTTATAATACAAAGGTCCATGTGGAAAATTTACACTACTGGGATCTTTGACGCCTGCTGAACTGCCAATATCCACCCAAAAATATCCGTTAGAATAAAATAAATGCCAAGCCACCCAGACTAATGTGACGGAAATATGCGCACAAATACACACAAATATATGTATGTATGTATGTGTGTGTGTGTGTGTTAAATTAGGGTAATCCATCGTTCTCTCAGGTAAGCCATATTGAACTCACTGTCGCACTGCTCGCTAAGTCGTTATCCGGCGGTGCTTGCTCTGAAGACGGAGGTACCTGCCACTCGGGAACCAGTCTGCAACCTTGTTACCTGAGTGGGAGAGTAAGAGATAACAAAATCATCAGAGGCGGCATATGAACGTCCGAAAAACGTATAGCCAAGCCGTCTAGAGTCAGTTGAAACGTATTAGTCGGTTTGTAAGATAATAATGCATTATGTTCGAGTACAAATTGTTATAGGTGGGATCTCGGATAATCAGCACATGGTGAATTTTAATTAGAAGTTTTATTTTCTCTGAACCCCTCCAGGCATGTGGACTATGGATCCGGTTTGTGAAAACAATATTTTTCACCATTATGTTATTGTTGCTGTTACCCTAGGAAGAAAAAGTGTGTGAGAATTTTGAACGAATCAGTGAAGGTAGTTCATTGCAAGAGATTTTAAAGTAACGGACTAAACGAGAGATCTTTGATTTCTCGTACTTCTTAAATAAAGATCAGATAACAGGGAGGGTACAGCCATAGCAATCGGAAATATTCATTTCTTCTTTGAAATTTTAATATAAATTTGTATCTTTCTATCATTTGGTCTCTGTTTTTGTTAGTCGATATTTACCCTCAAAGCAAATATTGCAGGATGTTATTATTTTATTAGATTAACCTCTCTCTCTCTCTCTCTCTCTCTCTCTCTCTCTCTCTCTCTCTCTCTCTCTCTCTCTCTCTCTCTCTCTCTCTCTCTCCAGTAACAGATTTATTTGGGTTGCATTAATCCCTTTTCTTCCAAAAGCTTAGAGGAATGACACTATTACAAATGACCGTGACTTAGAATGCAGCCGAATATAAATATCGCAGCTCAGAGCCCATTATTTTTAGCTTGTGGGAAGGGAGTTTTCATTTTTTTCCCAATTTTTCATCAAGATTTAATTGATTAATTTGGCCAATACTATTGATTGGCATTATTGGTGCGTTTTAAATGGACATAGGCTACGCATGTTCCTGCTGAGCAGAGGTGACAGTAAATGAGCGAGAAATTAAAAATTTAGCAAAAACAACAATGATTGGAAGGTAAGTGAACCTGGGCACCGCGAAAGCGAAATGGGACACAGGACGGATTGAAAGGAAAATAAAGGCTTACGGTGGATGAGGCTTCGTAAGAGGATCGAGGAGTGGCCAAGGATAGAAGTAGTGAATGGGGTGGGAGTGAGGGTTTGGCGGGGGGGGGGGAGATTGGGAGGTTTTCCCCCCTAACCGTCTTCCCTTTTTTCCCCCGACATGAAACAACAGCGGCGCCTTTTGTTTTGACGGAAAGTTAAACAAGGCTTTTCGTTTTTGTTGTTTGTAGATGGAATTCCAGTTGGTCCTTTTTTTTCTCTCTTGTTGACAGGCGTAAAAAATGTCCAAATTTTGAAGATTTGTGTGCCATGTTCTCCAGCTGGAAGGTGGTCTGTATTTTCTTCTTCACAAGTAAAAGCTTTTGTTTTTTTTTTTCGTAGTGGGAGTTCTGTTTGTATTTTCTTTGTTTAATTAATGAGAGCTGTCTGGCTTGTTTTTTCTTCCATAATTGTTTATGTCTTATAGGGTTAACCGAGTCTTTCTGGGGATTATACAGTAAGTTGGGTAATGAGATTTTCCTACCTGTGCACAAAAAAAAGCATAATCAGATACTTGTTGTAATTTGGTGTGTGCTGTTTATTTTCGTTATTATGCTTTATTTCTACATTACTTTTACCCTCTTATCACCTGAAATTGGCTTGAAATCATTCGGCATTTTACCCCACCCATGCGCAAACACTCGTGTGTGTTTTTATTTTTAATTAATTTTTTTTTAATAAGTGATCTTTCTGTATTTCCCATTACTTTCTGTTGCTAATTTTTAATGACAACCATTTTCTTTGGAAGCTTGAATTTCAAGTCAGTGGCCCCTGTTGGCTTGTGCCATATGAATAGGTTTCGTCTTCTGAATAATGATGATAATCATCATCATCATCATCATATGGTACCTTGGATCAAGTAAAACTAGGCATCCATTTAACCTTGTTTCTTGAACGAGCAAATCCTCCTTCTTTGACACTCGACCTCTAGTAGCCGGCAAGGCCGCCAGATACCTTGTGGCCTGGGCGATAAAAATGCGAGATGTGCCACCTCCTAAAATGTTTATATTCCGCCGAGGAACCAGAATCCAGGAGGACTTAAAACACACAATTTCCTCCGGAATATTAAGGAACTCCGATTGGGAACTGAAGGAGAAAGGGGAAAGTTTTATTGGTTCTGTGTTGCAAGTTCCATGGTCTCCTGCCATTTTTATTTGCCTTTATTTTTTTTTTTTGTCGGGTAAAAGAAAATGATGAATTTGGGGGCCAACCTCTGAGGATTAGTTCTCTCTCTCTCTCTCTCTCTCTCTCTCTCTCTCTCTCTCTCTCTCTCTCTCTCTCTCTCTCTCTCTCTCTCTCTCTCCATTTTAAATTGTTTACTTTTTACTCTTATTCAGCCATAATCCGTAATTACTTTATGTCAGATATTGTCCTAGACTCTCTCTCTCTCTCTCTCTCTCTCTCTCTCTCTCTCTCCTCCTCTCTCTCTCTCTCTCTCTCTCTCCATTTTAGATTGTTTACTTTTTACTCTTATTCAGCCATAATCCTTAAATACGTCATGTGAGATATTGTCCCAGACATTCTCTCTCTCTCTCTCTCTCTCTCTCTCTCTCTCTCTCTCTCTCTCTCTCTCTCTCTCTCTCTCTCTCTCTCTCTCTCTCTCTCTCTCATATACTAGAAGGATCCATATTCATTGTCCATTCATTTCCCGTAATGCATTTCTGCCAAAGAAAGCCAGCGTCGGAAAGATAAAAGCGACGCAATTTCGCGACGACAAATAACTTTTTACTTTTCCCATTATAAGTTTCCGACGCCAAGAGGAAAGGTGATGCCGTTTGCCCTCTCAGTGTTTTCTCTGACTCGGGGTCAACTGCGGATTTTTCCCCTTTGTATTTCAGGCCTACTCTGCATTTTCGAAATGCTGGTAGATGAGCATTTTTTTTGTATTTTTTTTTTCGTGCATTCAGGCTGTAAAGAGTATTCGTTTGTCGTGGAGTTTTTGTACTTTAGTATTTTTTTTTTCTTTGAGGTTTGTACTTTTGTGTTTTTTTTATATTCTATGTATGTAAGTTACAAGAAATCTCTTCATACTACAGTTTTTTTTTTTCTACATTCACGTCAGGAGTATTTGTAATCTGATACTTCACTGTATCTGAAATTGTTGATATCACAAGGGACTTACAACAGAAAAATCGCTCGAAATCTTACCCGTCTTAAATGACTGATTCAGTATATACTCTTTTAATCTTTACTTTATAAATTCATTGCCATAACTATTCATCTGCAACCAAATTCATTATAGCCCTGAATAATCCCTCGGATTCCAGTGCTTGGCTTCAAGCCTAAATTTCATATTCCATTCCATTCCAAGACGTTATCAGACACTAAAATTACGGAAAAACAAATATATTGTAGATATGACCTTTCCCTGAATTTAAGACATTTTCCATTAAAAGCCACAAGGCCCCCCCCCCAAAAAAAAAAAAAAAAAATCGTCCCAGAAACTAGGATTTCCTTGAAAGAAAGTTCCACATAGGAACAGAAAACTCCAAGAAATTTTTTTTCTCACACAAGCAGTAATCTCCAGGAATAAATTGTCCTCGCAAAAAAAAAAGAATTAAACAGAAATTGAAATCACCTCAGTAAAGAAAAAAAAAGATGCTCAAATAACCAAAATTTCCCTCAAAGGAACCACTCTAATCATGTCTTCTGTAAAAAAGGGGAAAAAAACATCGCCTTTTCTCATTTCCCTGACGGCATTATAATT
>JANJGK010000027.1:35724024-35726524 GCA_039081455.1 Macrobrachium rosenbergii | reverse complement strand
CAGGTGGGCGTTCCGGACGCAAACAGTTAAAGCGCCGATAATTACATCAGATTTGCAAACTTACAGGTGGGCGTTCTGGAATCACAAGAGCTCATTAGGTCACATTATCGTGAGGTATATTCATCGCTGTGGCCTCTTCCCCCAGAAATTATGCCTCCCACGATTGCAACTCATTTGCAGGTCGCTTTGATACACAAAGGTACTAATTTCATCATCGTCTTATCTCGCTGCGGAAGGTGTGGTCTCGCTTCCACTGTAATTGCGTTACCTCTCCGTACGTGCCTCGACGGGAATTACCACGGCTAACAAACTGCCACGGAGAGAGAGAGAGAGAGAGAGAGAGAGAGAGAGAGAGAGAGAGAGAGAGAGAGAGAGATTCACCAGATTTACAATCTGGAGTATGGTAGTAACTCATGGTTGTTACTGTTAATCCTGTATATGGTTTAGAAGTTATGACAGTTTTTTAAAGTAATGAGAGAGAGAGAGAGAGAGAGAGAGAGAGAGAGAGAGAGAGAGGAGAGAGAGAGAGAGAGAGAGATTCACTAGATTTACAATGTGGAGTACGGTAGTAATTCATGATTATCACTGTTAAAATAATCCTGTAAATGGTTTAGAAATTATAACAGTTTTTTAAAGTAACGATAAAGTGTAATATTAATTCCATCTTTTTGAAAATATTTTTATAAATATTATTCGTAAGTGCGTCTACTTTTCAGTTATATAACATTTCGTGCAGAGAGGGCTTTATTCGTAACATGAGAGCAAAGCGGTTGGGATTGAAGGGACAAAAATCATTATTTTTTTTTACCGCAAAACATTTTTTTTCGGTGGACGAAGTGCCGGAGATTTTCCTCTATGCAAATCTGAGTTGTTTTTCCTTTCCTGTTTTTAATTCAGTATCGAAAATATTCTGTATATCATCACGAAGCTTTTTGCATTTAATTAGAATGACCAGGAACGCTCACGCTAGTTTTTTCCCTAGTATAATTTATCTTTAAAGTAAGTTATATAATATGATCCTGTTATGAAATTATAGTCTTAAGGGGGTGTATCCCCTCCCCCCCTCCTCTCTCTCTCTCTCTCTCCTCTCTCTCTCTCTTCTCTTCTCTCTCTCTCTCTCTCTCTCTCTCTTGTATGTATATATATTTGTCACTAATTCTATTTTTAAACAGGGGTTTGTATACCTTTATATTTTTAAACCCAAATAACTCTCTAATAATATCGAAATAAATTTAACTTGTAAATGATTGACACCCATACACCCACATGTGAGTTATGTCAAGTGCCCTTACTCTGACCAGGATTCGAATCTATGCATTTTTGTCTGTTGAACCAAGGTGACAGTGACTTAATGCTTTCAGCCCTCAAGAGACTTGGAAATTCATTTCAGATCTGCTGTTCATATAGTGTGTGTGTGTGTGTGTGTGTGTGTGTGTATGTGTGTGATAATACCAGAGCAATATTACGTTTTATTCATTTTGACATTTAATCTGAATTAGGTTTTGGTATCACCATCTTTCTGAATATTCGAGCCGAAAGTCCAGACATAATTTCGCTCCCCGAAACAGTCACGTGACCTTTGTTCAGCTAGCGTGCAGGCAAAGGATTCAACTCGAGTGGTGTCAACACCGGCACGAATAAGATTCACAGTCGTGATCATCATCATTAGCGAGCGAACTTGACGTTAAAGAGCCCCTGAATGTCCTATTTCCATAACATTCAGGGTAACAAACAGCGTTAAGGCCCTCCGAAATGGGGCATTTAATTTATCAGTTACTTGGTGTTACTACAACGTCATTAGTCAACAACACGTCGAGGCAATCGCAGTTGAGATTTATTGATTTTTCTGTTAACCTTGCGTAACGACTCCAGTGGTTAGCGATGCTTTTAATAGAAATAAATATGACGTCTTCTGTTCTTTTCTACAGCATTATTTCCTCTGTATGGCGACTTACAAACACATCTGTGATACTGCCGTTGAACTGTTTCTCAACGTCATAGCAAAACCATGGAGGGGCCTCCGTTATATCCCGATGCGAATGCTTGATAACAAATGCATTATAGAAGCATCTGACGTAGGGAGGTTCAAACTCAGTTCGAGTGTGTTAAAGCAAGACTATGGAGGACGTCTTCTACTGGTATTGGTTTAAAATTCAGATTGTTATCTTTCCCAGAAAACAAAAGCCGGAGGAAGTGCCCACTTCTGTTATTTCCTTCTACCTCAAAGTTCTCTTCCGTAAAAGCCAAAGTGTAAATAATGTTCTTATTATTTCTCTCAAGTTTACGCTGTTGTGTTCAGCTGAAGCGAGAGTACAGAAATGGCTCTTTTAATGTTTTGTAGCTTCGACGAATTGCAGCGCTTCATGATTAATAGTCCCTCGGTCTTTGTCAGACCAGATAACAAAGGTTTCGAGTGATGTCGACAACTGTTCTCTTGAAGTATTCCCGTGAGGGACGGAGGGCTTTTGTGTTCAGTAATATGCGTTCAGTGACACTGAAA
>JANJGK010000027.1:35645202-35723924 GCA_039081455.1 Macrobrachium rosenbergii | reverse complement strand
ATCGTCGTTAATCATATTGTGAATGTCAACCAAATCATATTGAACCCCACCCCCCACCTTCACACCCAGAAAAAACATCCAACAAGCCTCTCTCTCTCTCTCTCTCTGTGCATAATTTACTTGAAGACAGACTGACTTGCCACACTGCAATGCCCGTTTACTTACCATCATTTTATTTTATGGAAATACAGAATTGTTGTTAAGCTCTTAGTGAAAGGCATACTCCATTAGCGCATGTAAAGGCAAATATTAGGTCGTGATGCATATGGCTCTTTGTCAAGACTATTTGGTCACCCTCCAAGTCTTTCAGTTAATGGAACCATGTTATTAAGAAAGATTTATGTCCCTGAGTAGGATTAGATATGCCGTTTGTGCGAATGACTTTCGACCAGGGCTGGGATTTTAATGGAGAATGTTAGAGGAGAAAGAGTTTGCGACGTAAAATATCCACCGTTCTTCCCTTGGCAACGACTCGTTGCTCTTGTAAAACGAAACTTGCTCATAGGAGAGTCCAAGTCTGTCAAAATGTCTTAGATCTAATTGGCCACCGTCGGTTCAAACCAGTCTAAAACATTTATTTTCACAAGTTCGTCGATGCATAAATTTTCTTGGTTTGTGTTCGCTGAACACAGTGGAATGAAAGAAATTTCTCATTTCACGTAAGAAATAAAATCTTATGAATTTAGGAAGTCGCCCTGCAAGTGTGATTATCTACATATACCATGCCAGAGCAGTATGCTTAGAACAGTAATTCCGTCAGTTCTCAAGGCCGTAAGGCTCTTAACGTAATCGGGAGGGGTAGTTTTTTTTCAGAGTACTTTAGTTACTATTAGAGGACAGTGTGTTCGAGAACACGTCCCTATGGAACAACTTTGTTTAATAAACATTTGTTTTCTTTTAGAGGAATTGAGTAGATAATATTGTAAGTTCCGTGTGTTGACATTCTTTTCAAGCATGTAATTGGTGGAGATTTTAAAACCGAACGATCTTGCTTGTGTTTATTTAAGAATGATAGACATTTGATTTTTTTTTAAATATATACCGGTCGAAGTTTTTGAGAATTTTTAGACCGATATAATTTTTTTTTCTTTTTGAAGGCCAACTGACTTTTTCGTGAATTTTTAAGTCTTACGGGAATTTTGATTTTTTTTTAGAATGTAAGAATTATCTTCATATCTTAAGATCGAATCACTTATGAGGGGGTATGTCATGAGACAAGATAATGTTTAATGACTTTGTAAGTATAAAATGGAAAGCTGAGATTTTTTCCTATGGTAGAATGACACGTAATAAGTGACAGTTTTCCAGCATTTTGAGAAATCGAATGATTACGGTGTCTCTGTAACCGCTGCATGCCTGACTAGGTTATCCGAGGTGTTTTCAATGACAGAGGAGGCATTGTTTTTCGATGGTATTTTGGAAACTCCTTATTTGGCAAGGGCTAAACAGTTACATATTACTCACCGTAACTAAAGAATTGCTAAGCTTGATGCAAAAGTCCCCTCATTTAACACACTATACAGTCAGACTAATGTCTTTCTCTGATGGATGGATTACATAATTTTATATTCCCAGTTTTAACAAATTATTGTCAGGTTTTCGCTTTCCATGTTCAGTTTACTTTACTGCTATCAGTAAAAGTATTACTATGTACCGTTTTGAAAGTTTTTGAGGTTTGGCAACAGTGATTTAAGTGGTCGGAGCTTGAAAACTGATTACCAGTGAATGCCAGACATCTCTTGCACAAGGGCTCCCTTGTCCGTCTGTGGAAGCACATGAATATGGGCTGGCGACCTCTTGCTAAAAGATAAATATGTAAAACGATACGGTGCTACCTTCTGAAACCTTTCCCCATCCCTGATCTCACAGGTACCGAGATGACCTCGGTACTAGTGACGCCAGTCTTTAATATACAGTAAAATCAAATTGTATATGAATTCGATGGAGCTTTATAGGTTATAGGTTTCATTATTAACCGTGATTTTTATCGTAAATCATCATCACTTCGTAAAATGAAATAGAATTAATTCCATTGTTGTTATATTTAGTGTATCTCCTCGTATTGTGATTTATTTCTTTCACATCTCTGTCTGAATGCAAGACTGTATAAGGTTGTACAAAAATGGTGATCCTTTTAAAAGATGTCGATGTAACTCAATTTGGAATGAACGAATTGCAACGAAACGAGCGTTACGACAGTATTAAGGTATTGGATTTAACTATCAGTAGCATTTTAATTACCGGAAATTCTGTAGGAACTCTATAATTATCTCTGAATTCTTTAGAAATTTTCACGTTGTGACATTTTTAAGGTATTGGATCCAGCTGTCAAGTAGCGCTTTAATTACCAGAAATTCCGTAGCAGTTCTTTAATTAATTCGAAATTCTTCAGAAATTTTTTATGAATAATGTAGACATTCCATAGCAGCTCCGTATTATAGAAATTTTGTAGAAACGCGGCAGGGTCGCACAGGATTCCAAAGTCAGTGTTTCCCTGGCGATTAATAGACTGCATCGGGAATGTAATATAAGACATGCCTCGGAACGTCATGAGATGTTCTTCAAGCACCTCCATTACATGAGAAGTCAGACTAATGCAGGAAAGAATAATGAGAGAGAGAGAGAGAGAGAGAGAGAGAGAGAGAGAGAGAGAGAGAGAGAGAGAGAGAGAGAGAGAGAGAGAGAGAGAGAGGATATGTCAGCCATTTCGCTGAATGATTTGCAATCCTCGACGGATTAAGAAGTTCTGGAGTTATTTCTATAATAAGCAGTGCTTCTGACGCTTTTCAATTAATTAGATGTTGTGAAGGCTTTGATTTATCAAAGGTCCTCTGAAGCCCTTGAGGGATTTAAAAGTATGGTGAAGCTTTCCTGTTAGTGAAGGTTTCTGACGTCTCTCAGTTAATGAAAGTCATATTGGATTAGTGGAATCTTGTGATGCTTTTTATTTTAATATTAAACGTTAGGAGCATCTTTGGAGCTATAAAAAGTCTTTGTGACAGCATTGATTTATCAAATATTCCCTGGCGTCTCGTGACGTCTTTGAATTGTTAAAGGCCTTAAGAAGCTTAATGAATTATTAAAGGTTTTGAGACCCTTGGAATCATTGGAGGTCCCTTTGATCTGTTAAAGTCTTATTGCAGTTTTTTACAGCTTTTAATTGTTTAAAAATTATGGTCTTTGAAAGTATTCCGATTCAGTATAGTCTGACCTTTTGATAATTATAGGTCGCATTTGATGTACTTAAAGTCTTTGTAATCCTTTGAATGATTAAAGATCTTGTGCGATTTAGATCAGGAATCACTAACATTTCAGACTTGTTTACGAGTCTGATTTTTTTACCCTCACATGGTCTTGAAAGCTTCCGGTTTAGTGGTCTTCTTTATGAGGCATATATATTTGTTTTTATTAAACTATAAATAATTGCAAAACAAAATACATTTCACATTTTGAGGTAGACCAGAGCATTTCCTTTCGTTGTTTACATTGTTTCACTGGAAGCAAAAAACTTAGAATAAGGGTGATAATTTTTTCAAGACTGCCTTTACTCCACAGGTTATAGTAGGCGCACTTGCCTTGTCGATTTTGCCATACTTGTCAATAATTTCCGTGTCAGCGTTGTGACTTGTGTTTTTATTTGTCATTATATATACATACATATATATACAGTATATATATATATATATATATATATATATATATATATATATATATATATATATATATATATATATTATATGTATACACATATATATATACATATATAATAATGTTTTATATTGTGCTTATATTGGCATATTATTTTTCCTAGATTCGAAGGAAATACTATCTCTTGCCCGATTTTGTAAAGTGATTTCCATCTTGCATCATTGCTTACTATGTAAACCTGTGAAAAATGAAAATTTTATGTAATGCTATGTGAGGAAACAGCCGAATTTATGTAATCCTACGAAAACCGGGAAGTTTCTGTAACCCTGGGAAGGGACATAAGAAAAAGGAATATTTTTGTTTTTTAGCCGTTTAGAGAAACAAAGTTTATGACAGTCTCGTATAAAGAAAAAAAGAAAAGTTTGAAGAAGGTAGAAAAATTGTAGAAAGCTCATTTTCTTGCAATTTCGTCGAAAGGCTACTTAAAGTGATATAACAGAGGGCAAGACCAGCCCCAGCCGTGGGTCCATGCTGCCGAAGTTTCCCTAGGGAGAATATCAAGGGAAATGGATAGACCGTAAGCGGAAGGAAGGAATGATCCCGGGCACCCTTTGCAAGTTGCAATGGGGAGTCAGTAGCAGTGTCTTCTATGGGCGAGATCGATATCCTCTGGGAGTTGTACCATACACCAACCCAAAAGAAATGTTGGTCTTGTACGTGTCGCGCAAAGAAAGAGGGAAGTGAATATATGTATAAATTTTTTTCTTAAATATTTCTTATTTTTGTCCTTTTATTCTTCTTATTTTTATTAGTATCCTCGGTTCCCTGTGTTTCTTTTTTTTTTAGATTGAACTGTCGTTGGTGTTAATTGTTAGGGATGGCATTTGTCACACACACACACACACATATATATATATTATATATATATATATATATATATATATATATATATATATATATATATACATATGCGTTTTTTTCCTCCTTAGAGGGCTAGTTCGAGAGGGTGTTAAGTATACCTTAGTTTAACCAGACCACTGAGCTGATTAACAGCTCTCCTAGGGCTGGCCCGAAGGATTAGACTAATTTTACGCGGCTAAGAACCAATTGGTTACCTAGCAACGGGACCTACAGTTTATTGTGGAATCCGAACCACATTACAGCGAGAAAGTAATTTCTATCAGCAAAAATAAATTCTTCTAATTCTTCATTGGCCAGCCGGAGACTCGAACGCGGGTGTTCATAATCTCCTTGGTTGCCACCCATCACAGTTGAATAACTCTCTGGTACATAATTGATTTCTTAATTTAAACTAATTACCATTGATTTTCCCGGAAACGAGCCCAGTGTCCATCCCCCCCCCCTTAGTGGGATGCGAACTTGGTGTACTCGCTGGTGAGGGGAGTCCGTTGACCGCTGAACGCCGGGAATCAGTGTGTGTACACGTTATGTTTGAATGTCTGGCCGCAAGCTGTCACATGAACACGCAGCATATGTGACTTGTTCGCGTGGGTGCGAGCCTCCTAACGAATTCCTGAAAAGTTTACGCTTCCTCTATTATCTTGCTCTCCTTCACCCTATCTCTTCATTTTCTCGGCCTTCCTTTCCATTTTCCTTTCTCGCTTTCTTGTCCAGTTCTGCTCACTCCCTTCCTCCTTCATTTCCCCCTCTCCTTCTGACTTTATCATTTTGTATTTTTCCTTTTCCCATCTTTCTCCAATTTCCCCTTCTTCAATCTGTAATCTCCAGTTCCCTGTGTATTTTTCCCCCCTTGCCCTCCCTCCCTCCACCGGTCTCCACCACTCCTCCTTCCCACTGCTCCTCCACGTCCTGTATTTTTGACGTCCTTTACATTCGTCTCGGGTTCCAAAACGCATTGGCCTGGCCAGCACGTCCTTGGAGTCAGCAGCGCATTTTGTGAATAGAATATGGATGTTCGGCATTGCGTAACACAAAGCCCACCACTACCACCGCCGGCGACAGAGCCTTGCTGCCAAGTATTAATTCCGCCCACGCCCAGCAAGCAGCCTTGGGGTAGGGAAATAAGTCCTGGCGCCTTTGGGGCGATCGAAGAAAAGATTTGGGGCGAGACAAGGACTAGATTGTAGCTCTTTATGGAGTCTGTCGCTTGTTTCTTGGACTTCTCTTAGTATATTTTATTTTACGGGTGAGCGCAGACTCGCTCGCGCACAATATAATCATGAAAATTTTGAGGGATTATGGACAGTTTTTGTGCTTCATGAATAGATGCTTAGTACTTCGACAGCATATGCAATTGGCAATCAAACTTGAAAGGGAAGGCAGACCAGTTTGTCTCATTATTCCTTCCTTATTAAAACTATGGAAATAAATGTTATTCTTCAAGTTGAGTAGAAAAAATCGGCATGCCTTTTGTAATGTGATGTTCATGATGTTTGCTGAAACGGGAAAGATTAAAGGATTACTTCCCAAGCTTACAGTCTGGTTTTTATGTTTCTCTTTTTTTTTCGTCGTACGATATTTACTTTTCTACTTTTCTTTTGCTTTTTTATCATATCTCTTATCCCTAGATTTCATTACTGTGTAGAAACATTGTTGATTTTGTCAATATATTGATTTATTTGCATAAATTGATAATCCTGAGGCTCCTTGGAAATGTATGATTTCATGAATATTGAACAGCAGTTCACCATCACTATGGTGAAGTTTGTTGTTAGAATTACTGCAACAGTTTCTGATATTCACACTTTTATCGGATCTGCGTGAAGTCTGATTAATAGTTTGCATCATTTTTAATATATTTTTCTTGCCTGTCACTTTCCAACTTTTTGTCACCTGAAAGGCTTGGGGCATCTCAGATACAGTGGGTTACGTTACACATGTAAATTCCTATTTCCGTCGTTTTCGGAGAACTTGTAAAAGCTGAAGTGACAGTAATTGTGCCGGTCGACGTAATTCGCTCCCGCTCTGAGCTGAAAATGGTATCAAAGACTGATCTGACATTGATCTTTTAAAAAATCGTGATATTAAAAAAAAATCCTAAGGAAGGCTCATGTGGTTTATATTGCTGTTTCAGGAACAAGGGCCTCTTAGACAATCGGAACGTTATATGGTATGGTGAAGTCACGGTTTTCTAGTAGTCATGGACAGTTACACGGTTATTTAATTATTATTATTCCCATTTGTTGTTCTCATTATTGATTAATATTAAATTCATGGGAAGGAAGGTAGGGAAGAATGCTAATTGGAAACCTTTGTTAGATACTTTAGTTTAGATGTAGAAAAAATCATTTTAGGCAAGGAATAATCATCTGGTGTTTGGTTAGGAAGTCTTATTTCCAGATATGTGGATCTAGAGAGGCATTGTGAAAAGTTTTGGAAAGTTATTTGAATGGAAATACACAACATAGAAGTTCTTCCTTGTTGTCTATTATTGTATGTAAATAGGAGAATAGCTGGTGTACTTTAAAACATATTGCGGAGGCAAATATGTCCCCTTCATTTTCCTGCAGGTTTTTATTTTTAGAGAAATGTTATGTGACGTTTGGAATAAAATTAGATACCACTGCCTTTTTTAATATTGTTAGGGGAGAGGAAACTTTCATTGAAGGTTATTAATAATAGTTAAATTATTAATGGTCGGTTTGCAGATACATACTTATGGAACATCTTTAAATGGCCATTGTCATACAAAGCAAACTCCAGTAGCATAGAACCTCATCAGTAAGAGAGAGAAGTCTTGGAGGAAAAGGCAGATAAGTAGCTAATCAATATTCAGATAAATGTAAAGTCAGGAACAGCGGTATAGATTAGAACGCCCAAGGTAATAGTAACTGGTATCTTAAAGTATTGTAGCCGATCTTGGATCGGCACAACATCGGCACACAATAGTACTGGTCAGTGTGACGTCTTAGTACTTCAGCAGAAGGTGCATGTTGATGCTAAGAAAGCGAGTAGCACGAACTTACGGTTCTTTTGCAGGCACCACGGACGTTCCCTGTTAACGATGGAGTTTACGGAAGATAGTCGAAGAGAATATTTTTGGCGTTGGTCCAGTTCGTAGTGACCGTTTTAGGGGAAAAAAGGGGAAATCACCACTACCAGTACTATTAAGGTCTCAGAAAGTTGCAGACACCCAAACAAACAATAATATCCTAAAGTGGTATAAATTCCAGTGTGCTGTGTTAAAGAAATCATTGGCAAGAAGTTATGTTGATGATCATATTAGTGCCTCGTTCCTTTTGCAGTCCTACTTTTGAATTCGAGAAACGTTGCCTTGCTGAACTTGATCGAGGTCATTATTAGTTGTTATTGTGGCTGCACGTCTGTGAAGCCAATATAACGTTTTCCCTGATGGTTCCAGCGAAGTGAAAAGTTGCATTGTCATATCCTCTTTTGAACGCGGCTGTTGACGCGCTCGTCCATTCAGACGCAAATTTTTCGCTTCTTGGGATCTGGCGGCTGGATGGTATTCCAGATGCGAGAAAAGTCGATTCGACAGGATGAACGAATAAATCTTGCCTCGTTAACTTTGTCTGAAAAGAACTCTTGCTTTTGCATATCTCTGGTCGCTGCGCGGTAACGACTAGTTTTGCTTGCTCTTTATGAAAATCTCCTTGTGGGTTCACGGAGCCTTGCATTCTTCAGACGGCATTTTCTCTCTCTCTCTCTCTCTCTCTCTCTCTCTCTCTCTCTCTCTCTCTCTCCTCTCTCTCTCTCTCTCTCTCTCTCTCGCAAGACGCATTTCAGAAAAGGAAAAGGACAGAGGTGAAAAGCAGAAGATTGGTGTCTGCAGAAACTAAGGTGAAGATCAGGGAAACTGAGTGAAAATAAATGTACATTTGCTGTCACATACATATACTTTCAAGTTTTCCGGGTAAACATAGCAATTTTCAGTGCAGTCAGCAGTTGGATGGCCGTCGCTAAGGAAAACTACATACATAGGGACCCCTTAATTGTTATATGTCTGTATACACACCCATATATAGCCTATATGTATATGTATATGTGTTATATATATATGTATAATGAGAGAGAGATATGTAGATGTGCTGCAATTAATATGCAGTTAATAAGGCTTGTTCTGGTACACGTTGTTTTGCCAAGTAGAATGGGTTATCTACGAATGTTTTAGTGTTTGTGTGTTTAGGTAACATTGCAGAATCCTATTTGTTTGATTAATACCATTGCTTTCATGTGATTACAGAATTAATGGAAATGGCCGCTGCAATATATATGCTAATACGTATTAATTTTCAAACAAGGAAACTTGGCTGTCATGATCAGTCAATCTTTTCATACATAATTGCCAAATAATTAGAAAGCAAGGAAAATAAATTGTCGCTAACCGTCATTGAAAGCAGTGAAATAAATTAGAACTGGTGGAAGGTTTGCTTCCCTCATATCACTCCAGAATTAACGTTTGCCTTATTAACAATTCATGAATGGCTGACACATTTTTGAGGCTGATCGATTTCCTTTGGGTAATTTAGCGATTTTTCGGTGGTGGTCATTACAGAAGTGGGTAATAAGCCATCTGTGGGTACGGGAGAGAAAGACAGTGAGAGCAACTGGAGCGCCCAGAATTCCACTTTCAAAAACATTTTTTTTTTTTGAGATTTTGCTTTTTTGTATCTTTGGGGTGAGAAGCTAATGCTCGAAGTGTTATCCTTTCATTATTCCATGTTTATTTTGTACATTGTCACACACCAAAAACACATTTGGCATGCTATTCGGAATGTATCTTTGGTGGAAGAGGTGTATTGTTCGTTTTGAATTTATGCTATGGCAACTTGGATTGTATATTTAATTAGTAATATTGAGAGTCGTAGAAATTGGATTGCACTATCGCGTACTAAATTGCGAACTGCGGACAAATTTACTACTGTATTTTATAGACACTTGTGCTTGTTTTGCGTTCAAATGAATAGCCATTTTTCTTTTCAAGTTCAAAAAAAAAACTGTTGGATAATAGTAATCTTTATATTTCATTGTGGTTAGATTATTGAAAATGCTTTGTATTTTTCTCTCTGTCTATTTTTTGTCTTTAATGGTAGGCTTGTTTAATGCTTCGGGTTTCTCGTAAAGCATATTTCCCTGTCAGGTATTTTCAAGTTGCGTATGATGAGAGAGAGAACCATATCTATTCAGCTATTTTGAAAGTCAAAATCATAAGCAACAAAGATTACGTCAGTCAAATCCAAATTTCATTATTTACATCAATTGTCCTAAAATAATTTTTGTCTTGCATTGCTATTTGACCCACTCGTGAGTATCTTCCATGAAATACTTTAGTTCCCATAATATTAATTTTCATACTTGAAATGAAGTTATGATTGTAATGTTTGTGGGTTGCTGAGTTAGACTAAAATAACCTCGATATTTAGAAACCCTGATACGTTATCTAGACGATGAATACACGCCTATCCTAAATAAACTTTTACAGACTTGCTGTTGATTGTTTTCTTAGCCTGGTTAATTAAGAACATAGCGTGTATACGATCACAATGGTTTTTTGTTCTCCGAAGCAAACGTAGCTCTAGGTATTGCTTTCTGAATGCGTGTGCGTCATGTGGGGTGTCTTCTAGAAGTGAGGCTCTTGTGTGCTCGGTACTTGTCTGTCATCCTTTGCTGTTGTTAACGTGTATGTTACGTCCTGCGTCCTTGTAATGGAAATGTCAGGTTTGTGAGGAAGAGAGGGGATAGGCTAATGGGAAATGAAAATTCTCTCTCTCTCTCTCTCCATTCCTTTATATATATAAAATATATATTTATATATATAGTGTATACAGACACACACACACACACACACACACACACACACACACACATATATATATATATATATATATATATAATTACCATTTTTTGTATATATTATTCAGAATTAATAGTTGATCTTAAAACCGTAAATAATTTGAATTATCGTTTTTCAATATTTTTTTTTATCAGATGCATTTATTTAGTTCTTTATTTTAAAAAAAGAACTAGTTTTGTGTCTGATGAATGGCTGGACTCCAAAAACATGTTTATAGACAAAACCTTTACAGACATATGAAGCATTTAAAACCCCTTTCCATGTCTTTCCACCCAATAAGAGCAAAATGTAATTCCCTTAGTTTCATGTGAAACAATTACTGATATCCATTGGCTTCATATTTACATTATGAAAATTAATGGTATTGCGTAACACACCAAAGGTAATAGAAGAATTACATTTTTTCCCGTTTGTAAATAGGGAATTCTCTTTCAAACTTATTGCCACTTACATGCTGCATCAGCTACTCGCAGCAAGAAACGATCCTGTTGTGATTAACAGCCGCAACAACACCCAGCTCCCTTTTAAGTTTCAGTTTTGTTTTTCTGGTAACAGTCCTCTGATGTAACACGAGTTTATGTGGATTTTACAAAATTACATTTTATGCAAACTTCTCTGCAATTTTAGTAACATTTATCTCTTTATCCACAAGATGTTTAGCTTTATATAACAGAGAAGTTTGTTTGTAAATCCCCATATAAATATATAGTGGGTTCATTCAGTTTTCATAATATAGAAAATGCCCATTACGAAAAGTACTTCCCACAGTATAGCCTTGGTGATAGGGTAAAGGGAGTTAATGAAGGTTAAATTGTGAAAGTGTTGATGAAAGCGGCTGAACTCTGGACAGAGAGGTATTTGAATATAGATTGAACATCAGTATTTTTCATGTTGTCATCTGAACCAAATCATGGAGACCTGTGTCTATGCCACTGCCGAGAAATTACATTATCATTGTGTAGTAGGACATTTTGAATGACCTTGTCGTAGAGAGAGAGAGAGAGAGAGAGAGAGAGAGAGAGAGAGAGAGAGAGAGAGACAGAGAGAGAGAGAGAGAGAGAGAGAGATTGGTTTAAATTCATTACTCAAAGTTAACTAAGATATTGTATTTTGACACAGCAGTCACATTCTCTCTCTCTCTCTCTCTCTCTCTCTCTCTCTCATTCACGTCTTGCTGTGACCCACTGCAGTTAACTGATCCATTGGTACATAATCCACAGCTTAAAAAAAAAAACAGAAATACAGTCCTTGAACTGTGGTCCTCTCGTTGGTGAGGCTAGTGTGATACCACCGAGTCAAAGAGGAGAGAGAGAGAGAGAGAGAGAGAGAGAGGAGAGAGAGAGAGAGAGAGAGAGAGAGAGAGAGAGAGAGAGAGAGAGAGAGAGAGAGAGGCAGGCTCAAGTTAGCCAATTAATGTAATTTTCTAGTTCTTTCAGTCCTGGTTGATGAGCTATTGCAGTTAAAGTCTTTGAGTGATCTGCTAATGTCCCAAAGGCTCCTTGTTATTTCTAACATCAAAGTCTTCATCTTCAGTCATATTTTGTTGGAATACTTATTCTGTTTTGGAAGTCATTGATGGACATGGTCAACTGTCAGTTTAATTATTTTTGGTAGGCAGTTTGGTTAGTGACTGCCTTTGTAATTTATGGCAAGTACCTTATTCTTGCACTTTTTACAAAGATGACAGTTTTTGTTTCCTGAAGAACGTAGATTTATACATTGGATTTGAAAATGCAGTTAGCTAATAATTTTTTTTTTTGCACTATGACCATTCATTTAACCATTGTATCAAATGAGTAGCAGTTACTAATGTTAGATTCATTATTATGTATTTCCAACCCATAGCTTACTAGTAGCTACAATGTACAGTATATCAGTGTCACATCTTGATGTAGTTTGCAGTCCAAATGCTATTCATTTTCATTGCGTATGAAGATGGATGATTTACATGAATGAACATGAATGATTCTGTTATTGATAACATCTTTATTTCTTTAAGAACATTTTTTAAGAGAGCTATGGTCCTTTAAGAGCAGAAGGTACTCTGCTGTTAAAACACAAATTTAGTATAGCTTTACACTGTAGATTTTCTTTGTAATTTAATTGTGTTCTACTACTGACTGTACTCTTAAACACCCTGGTATTATTGTCCAACTTCTCTTGCAGGACCGTCGCAACTTCGTTCGCAGTCCGCCAACTGGAGTGAGCTTTGAATTCGACTTGGAAGCTTTCCTACCTGTAGCCCAGGCCACCCTCGCAGCCGATCCTAACTTGGAGAAGATGCGATTTGAACTTGTACCAAAGACGTAAGCTAACTACTGTATATGAACAATAATAGAAAGATCAAAGACAATGTAAACACAATTGTCGGTAATTACTTCTGTCCTGCCAATTTCCTTTAAACTTTTATTTTTTGGAGAATCCTAGCAATAGTACCTACTTTATTGTTTGCCATTTTAGAAGGGTTTTGTTTCTTGCTGTCTGTAAGGGGTAGAAATTCTAGTCCACAGCCTGTAAAGCATCATTATGCCCCTCATGGCACATTTATCTGACATTTGTAATTTTCAGTAACTATAAGTTCTATGGAAGTCCTTCAGTTTAGTCATGAAATTATTCTGAGGGAAAAAACCAAGATATAATACCACAATTAAGTGAAACTAGTGTGAATGTTAAAATGCACTACCTCCATGCTCATTTTGTCATGAAGGGATATGAAGAGGCTAATATAATAACCAAAACTCCATATTAATATGACCAGAACAAACTTAGCCATCCTTTGTCAAAAAGTTTTTTAAGTCATTTTTATTATGTCCCACGGAGAGAATATTTTGTAACTGTATCCCATACCTGCTCAGTGATTGGGTCCAGTCAAATTATTTTGCATTGAATATTTATATTTGTTATTTAAGTGAGAGTGATATTGATTTGGTCATTTTGCTAAATTTTCTAATTTCAGTACAGACGTTTTGAACTATACAGTAGTTTTAACTTTGGTATTGTAGTGATGAAACTTAAGTGGACTGGGAAATAAAGTCCCTGCATTCAAGTTAACATCTTTAATTGAATTCAGTTTCTGCATACAAATAAATTCATATGGGGTATCTTGGATTTTAGGCAATCTCTTACTTAAGTGTGCAGGAAATTTCTCTAGTGATTATACGTATATCAATAAGCAACCTCATACAAAACTAAGAATACAGTAGTAGTCCAATAAAGGTATACTGCATATGATTATAAATTCTGTGAATACTTTTTACACTTTCATTTTCTAGTGATGCAAGAAGCATGGTATAAATACTGTAACACCACCTTCAGTACCATTTTGACAACTAGATATGATATATTTGTTTTTACAACTAGATGTGATATATTTGTACATTTTCATTTTGTTTTTTCCAGCATCAATGAAGAGGCATTCTGGAGGAATTACTTCTACCGAGTCGGCCTCATCAGGCAGAGTACCGAGCTCTCATCCTTGGAGAGGGAAGGCGTTGATGCCTCTAACAAATCAGCAGCTGATGGTGATAAAGGTAACTTTATTTGAGTTGATTTTGATAAAGATAACTTCATTGGACTGAGCTATGAAAATGATAAATTCATTTAAGTGGATTCTAATACTACAGGTAAAGGTAATTTTGGATATATTGAAAACATTAAATTCATTTAAGTGGATTCAAATAAAGGTAATTTTAGATATATTTTGATGAAATAACTTCGTAAGTTTGTCTTTCAAGGGGATGGTAAAAGTAACTTAACTAGGGTGGAATGTGATGGATGTAATTTAATTTGGGCAAGTTTGATGAAGATTGCTTCATTGAGTTCATTTGAATGAATTTTGATGTAGGTAATTTCATTTGGGAGAATTCTGATAAGGTAACTTGAGTGGCTTTTAGGGATGGTAACCACATTTGTTTAAAGGTAAATTCATTTAAGCAAATTTTGTTGAAGGTATCTTCAAGTGAATCTTGATTTTAAGCAGGACTGGAAAGTTGAAGGCCCAAGGGAATTGCAAGATGTATTATGGGCCATGATTATTGCTCATTATGGAAAGGAATTGGTGCCGGGGGGGGTAGTTGACACTGTTATATTGACTCCTCTCAAACAACTGGTATTAATTTGATATAATTGGAGTTAAATTTTCAGTGTGAGTTGAGCTTTCAGTATATTTTTGTAAATAGAATGTCACTTTGATTACAGAGCTATAGCTTGCAGTTCCCATTTAAAAGTTTTTCAAGCTGTATCAAGAAAAATATAGCATCTGAATATTATAAAACTTCTTTTACAAAAGTTGAAGCATTATCTTTTGTGTGTCTCCTCAGCTGTCTTTAACTTGCAGCCTTGTAGTGTTCAAAAGTGGGAAAGGTTGCATCTTCATGAATGCAACAGTGTGTATTAGTTTTTAGAGATGTCATTACACATTAAATTGGATACAATACGGTCTTGTATGAAAACTAACCACTGATGCTGTGATGTTAAGGCAATAAGATATTTATTCATCTTTAATGATGTATGTGCATTTTTACAGGTACAAAGGGAAAAGATGATGATGTAGAACACCCTGATAGTCCTAGTCATGGAGGAGAGAGCGAGTTTGTCTCAGATTCCTTCCAACCATCATCAAAGGATCTTGAGGAGGTGAAACGAGGGATTTCCAATTTGACAAAACCCTCTGGTAAGTGTTCAGTCGGATTTTTATCAGCATTGTAAATTATGAGTCAAGAAAACATTTGTTATTATGTCAGGTAGCACTAGAAAATTATTGCAACACAAATAATTACTTACTCAAAACAAGTAAGCCAAGAGGATTCTCCTCCCACCTCTCTAGGATCCTTGTATATTACTGAGTAATCAGGTATGTCGATTTTGAAAAAGGAAGTAGTGTTGTTTTTATTACTACCATAACTTTAATAAAAGGGAGTTTCTTTAATAATTCCAATTAATAAAGCTTTCTCTTTTTTGTATGCAATAAGTCCATGTAAATTATTTTTATGAATTACTTAAATGAGACACCTGAGTCACCCAAAGGATTTGTACTTAAGTGAGTGGAAAATTATATAAGTAAAGTATAAAAAAAGTTTGGCAGCTATGTAAAACAAAAACTGTGGAGAATTTAGTTCATTTTGTTTTTAATAATTTTTTTAAGCTATACCCACAGAAACAATTTATGGGTTGTACCCACAGAAACAGTTTATGCAATATGTTAATTCATCCATGTTCAAATGTTCAAATCTATATTGTACTCATTGAGTTGAATAAAAGATAACCCAAAACTTTGACAACAGTCTTTGCAAAACTTGTGTACAGTATTCTTTTAGTTATTTTTAACAATGTAATTACAAAAATCTTTGCTTGATACAGGATAGAAAAAAATACCACATTAATACAATTCTTTGATGCAATGTTTTCATTTTGTTACTTGAAAGTTTCTTTTACAAGTTTCTATCTTGATCATTTTAAACTCTGCCATTATGTTAGCTGAAAGTAAAAAAATTGTAGTACTTGTATTCTAAACCTCATCTTACCTTTTGTCTACTCAGTGATTAAGGAAGATTCTGGCATTTTAATGAAACGTTTTCTTGACTCATGTTTTTCTTACTAGAGATACAGTCTAAATTTGTTGACAGACTAGATGTAAGTTTTCAGAGGTATATTTATTTATTTGTAGGTAAAGACTTGCTGTTTATAAATGTAGGAAAAACAGTACTATTGAGAATTATAAATGGAAAAACTGTTATGGATTGTGATTGAAATAAAGGCTAAGTATAAATCATTATAGATATGTATTGATATTCACTCTAGGTACCCATTGAGTACACATTTTGTTCATGGTGAGAACTTTTTATCATAGAATATTCATATATTTCTCATTAAACAGTATTTTGTATTCAAAATCTACTAGTGGAACTGTGTTTGAACCGACATAATTCCACCATCTTACTATTCTGGTCTGTCGTTTATTAGTTCAAAACGATGAAATCACCTGTGTATTGCAAAAAACAAGCATAGGCATGTTTATGGATTTTTATTACTTTTTACCTCATCACAATGCAGCTAGAAGTAATATTGTGTAAGGTATTCATTTATTGATGAGCATTTTTTGAATTTTGTGTTCAAGTGAGTTGCTGCCTCTATTTACAGATCAGGCAATCTACAGATCTACATGCTTTAACTTTGTTGAAGAAGAAGGTCTGTCCTATTGTAGTCAGACTGGATTCATTAACTATTGACATGAATTTTGCTCCCCAAAAATATTAATAAAGGACCAAGTGTTTTAATGGGCTAGCACCTTTTGAGTTATTTTTTTCTATGGTTAAGAGACCTCATGTACTGCGGTCTAAGTTTTAGAAGTAAAGTATTTTTATGATAAACCATACTATCATTGTTTTGAATATTAATGTACCATACCAGCTGTGATAAAATCACACCAAGTTAATCCTTGAAGAAATTGCTTGAAATTTTCAACAAGGATTTCCTTTTGGCATGCCTTTAAAACTGTAAATGTGAGTACAGAAAAATTTTAAGGTTTCAAGTACTACATATTTTTAATTACAGTAGGCAGTGCTGTCCATTGTGTAGTATTGAGCCTTGTCAGTTGGTCCTTTGTTTTGAATAAAAGGGTTTAATATAATATTGTACTAACATGCTCAGGTGTTTTTCTTTTAATGGTGACTAGTTGTTTGTCAAAAAAAGGTAATCTACATTAAGTAAATATCCTCTTATTTTATTTCATGAGTCAATGAGATATTTAAGATCTATTAAGAGCGCCAGCACATCATAACTGAGTGTATGCAGCATACCATTTAATCAGGTGTTTTCATATACAGCATAATTAATAGTACATTAGTAAAGCAACAACTGTGCTTAATTGTTGTTTGTTAATAGTATAATGAAAAGTACGTGATTAAAGCATTATTATGTACATGGTTGATATGAAATAAAATTAAGTTCCCTGACATCTCATAACAATACAGTAAATAATAAATACAGTACCTCTTGACATATAGGTTGAGTCACATGCAGACTATCTATACTGTCTGAAAATTGAGTCACCCTCCCCTGGTAATAGCTCTTTAAGCTATGAGACTTTTCTGATTTACTCAAGTGTATTTTGAGTTGACGTTTAATTCTTGAGAAATGGAATTTATTGTGTATCATATGCTAACTGTTAAGAGGATTTACTTTTTGCAGATTGCTGGGGAAAATGCATTTTTCTCATGAATACTGCACTTTACTTATAACAGAACGATGAATTTATTTGATGATGATTAAAGCAGCACTTTGTTTATTAGGAGGTAAACCATTAATATAGACTTACAATAGATAAAAGTGTTTGGAGTCTTTCTACAGTAGCCATTCCAGGTAATACTAATACTTATGAAGTTGTTTTAATGTTTGGCAAGTTTATAAGCTCTGAAAATAATCGTGATCATAATTTTCATACCAAAGGAGTTCCTGTACATGTTCACTCTCTCCTTATCCCCCCCCCCCCCAAAAAAAAGGCTATTTCATTTTATCTATTAGGCAATACTTTTACCTATATTTTGTTTAGAGTTAAAGGGAATACACTGATTGTTATTGTAAGAAATCCATATATAAAGTTAAAACTTAGAGTAATAGAATATAAAGGCATAATTTAGTAGGGAAATATTAGAGAAAGAAGGAAGAAAGAAAATATTACATACAGTCAAGAATAATATACTAGTATGATGCACCACATTTGTATACCAAAATACTATATAGTTGGTCACTGGGGTATTTAGTTCCTCTCCAAGAAAAGTGCTATGCAAGGGAAATATGGAAAATCTTTCATTGTTATTGGATATTTTTGATGATGAATCAAGTTCCTGTAAGATTTTCCAAATATCTGTAACTATGATCCACCTGAAATTTGACTGTTGTAGGATTATGATTAATACATTATAATAAGGATATACTGTACTAGATAATTATTAGTGTATCATATCTGGCTCTAGATGTTTGTACAATATTGCAAAATATTACCGATATAGATTTAGGATGAATTTCAGCCTTCCATGATTTCTATACATTATTTGCATTCATGACAGTACTTAGTGTTGAAACCATTTGCCGTTTAGTTACCTAATGTGATTGTTTCAAGGTTGGAAAAAACTTGCTAGCTTTTATAGCCTTCAAAGGCAGTTCTTACCTAACTGTACATCAGAAGTATGAAGAACTTTTAGGATTAAAGTTTCAAGGGAGCTTATTTAGGAAAACATGAATGTTGGATTATAAGGTTCACTGAAAGTTAAGGTACATATAGTAGATTAGCTTTTGATGACTGCAGCCAGGCAGTTCGCATGTTTGCTGATGAAAATGTTCCATAATGGCTATGAATGACTGGTATTGTAGGAGTGTGACACTAGGGAACTGATGGCTAGGCTAAGGTATAATAATTTTAAGGATTATTAACAATTATGATCATTTTTTTGTTGTCCTTTGTCACTTTCATTATGCCCTTTGTTTGTGCTATTGTCATTCTAATAAAATATAAATGTACAGCTACGCTAGTTTATCTGCTTGATTAAAATTGATAAATTAGTTTTGATCATTTAAAGTATAGTTGTACATTTTTAAATACATTTTTGCATTTTCAGAATACAATATTTCTGCAGTAACATTTGTCATATCTTCATTGTTGTAGTCATCTTGAACCTTTAGTCTTTGTGCTTGCAAGAACCTAGGTGACTGGGTTCTTCTGGGGTTTTTATTTACTTAAAATGCAGAACACTTGGTAACTTGTGCAGTGTATTTCCTATCAAAAAGTTTCAAGTAAATACCAGAAACTTTGGTTTGAAAATATTGGTCTTTACGGTGCAGGTCTTTGTATTGTTCAGCCCAAACCATTCTTGAGGCAGATTATAAGGTGATGGAGAAAACATACCTCACCCATGGAGACAGGCTAGCCACAGAAAAGATTAAAGCAGTCCATTGCCCCATTGATCCCTTAATTTGCTAAGTAGGAAAATTTTGAGATAGAGAATACAGAATAGGAGGGTTATAGAGACTACAGTATAGATTTAGTGCCTTTTCTTGCTGATGCACACAAGCTTTAATGAGCAGCATGCTAGAGTACTTATACTGAGGCAATTTGTGGCCTACAATCAAATTTTTTTTATGGGTACATTAAGGCCATTTTTCAACACTTCATCTATTCCACTGGAGCAGCTTTTCTGTAGACTTCATGTCTGGATGCTGTTATCATTTCATCACATTCTACTTTTACCACAACTGTATTTTTTGGTTGTTACACTTTTCACTGTACCTTGTTGTGCATAACCTTAAAAGCAGTAATTTTAACAGTTTTCATAGTTATAACTGTGTGATCAACACCCATTCTTCACTTTTACACTGAAATAATCCAACAATAATATCCAACCTCACAAATTTCATCTCTTTGGAGTCTTTGTTTTACTTGTAATTACCTTCAAAGCTTCTTCAGCATTTGGTTCTTCTGTTCTAACTAACCTTTTCTTCAACATATGTAACTAACTAGGGGGAAAATGTATGATTTTAGTTTCTTGTGCCTCTGCTTCAGTTTTAATCAGCTTCAGTTTTAATCACTATGTATTATTAACATTATCACTATTATTTTAGCTACTTTTCCCTGTCAGAATTGAAATGCTGATAACATTAACTTCCAGATTACTTTTAATGTTATACTTCAACAAAAAATTCGTCTTTGCTCAGTGTCTTAAGTATATCCAGTTCATTAAACTATTCTTACTCTACATTTACTTGCAGACTGTATAGAACAATGTACATACTGTATAAAAGAATATCTACATAAATATAATGAAAGTAAATTTTTCTTGTCATTCTGAACTGGTGAGCTTTCGCATCTCATTTGTATCCATTACTTAATATATACCTGTATTGTTAACAGTACCAGAAAACTCTTAATTGAATTTTTTTTTAATGAAATTTTTCATAATTTGAAAATTGATGGATGTGCTGCTTTATCATCGTCAGAAATGTTGTTTGTTACTACTGTACTGTTCTCGTGCCTGTATTCTTATATAAAAAATAAGGTGTTGAATTTTCTGCAAAGCCTGTCATACAAAAATGTAAGTTGAAACACTACTAATCTTTTATTCTCTAACCAATATCGCGACCAAGTTATTCCTATAAACAAAGACCTTAACTGTACAGTACTCCAACTTAATAGATTAGCTTGTCTAACACTGTATTTTCTGTATGTTTGTAGGTTAAACTCTAACACTTCCTTTGATGAGGGCTGCTCCGCCTCATGGGGTCAGTATGAGTGACTACTCAGGTGTGCGTGTAGGCAGTGGATGTCACCCTTTGGAGGAGCTCAGTTTTAGGGAAATGACTGAGAGTGTATGTGGCCTTCTTCCCACTGCTCTACTCTAAATTAGTCTTAAAGGATCCAGTGGTTATTGCTGTGCTAATAATTATTTGTTAAGGGTTAATCCATCAGGAGCTCCTTAATTCATTACAGTATATGTATAACAATTGATTTATCATTGAACTGAATCATTGTAAAAGCTATTTTTAATTGTTGATCATACATAATCTCTCAGCAGATTACCTGAACCTGATGCTTTCCTCCACCTTATAGATCCTCTTAGGTGAAGAAGTGTAGGGTTGATAACAGTGTCGTCGTTGTTGTCTCATTTCAGCCAGCCCTCCGCGGTCCTAAGAGTCGAGACTGCTCGCTCGATCCTCCTTTTTGTCCTACTGGCACCTCTTGGTTTTTGTATGCGAGAGAGCAGCATGTAGATGTTTCTTTTTCAAACTATAGATACTTTGATACTTAGTGTTGCATTAGCATGATAGAGGGTGAACATCAATAAGGGCTGTCTTCTTTCTTGTTTTCCATGAAGAAAAATTTAATTGGGCTTTTCATATTCATAAGGGATGCTATAGTTGGTAGGTCTTGCTTTTGTATCTATAAATTTTACTTCAGAATGAATGAATGGTGAAAATGGAGTAAGATTTTTATGTATTTAGAAGACTGGTAGATATATTTCCCCATGCCTCATCAAGCATCTGATACCTTTCTATTAACAATTAGTTAATATAAAGCCAGTAAGATTTTTGATGAGGTGTTTACTTAATAACATTGCATGAAATAGATGGCTTTTGTGTCATTTGTGAGCAGTCTATAATTTATTTTTATTTAGAATCATGCATCTGAATTTTAACTAAGCACTTGCATCTTGCTAAACATTTTGTTATCAATACTCAGTAAGTATTAAATTTGTAAGTGTCTTTCAGTTACAAACAAATACTTTGTACAAGTGCCCCAGTAAAACGTTATTTAGCTCCCAGAGACTGACATGGAGTTGCCAAATGCTTTACATATTATTGTCCTGAATTTAAGAACCATTACTATCCTCCATTGTCAACCCTTCCCCTGACGTAAGTATGTTAAACATAATTCCCACATAGTGACTTTATGATGCAGGAAGGAACTTTTCCGAGAACAGATGAAGTATTATGATTTTTGGTTCACAACCAAAATACTTAATGAAATGGTTTTTAAGTAGGCTGCTAGGAAGGTGGTGGAAATATAATCATAATATTATACAACTATGAACATAGGATGGGTCAGATTTTTCAATGCTTGTATGAGATTTCAGTAAAAATACTGTAGTGTTTTATGTTTTCAAATACATTTCCTTTTTGCTAATCTCCATAGACCGTAAAAGGAGTCATTATTTCTGTCATGAAGAAATGGTTTTGTACTGTACAAACATTTAGTTCTTTTAAAAATTACAAAGCTTATAGGAATATTTTTTAACTTTAAACAAGTAAAACTTGCAAAGCCCCAAGATTAGCTAGATGCATCTGTACTGATTTTAGTTCAACTATAAATATAATTTGCTCATTAGCTTTGAGTTCAGATAAGGGCTAATACATTTAACCCAGAATGATTACTTTCTGAATACTACTTATTTACACATCTTCTCATACTGATGAATATACCTGAAGGTATATGTTCAACAAGAGTAAAAGGTCTATTTTACATCTAAACATTCACAGGTCACACCAAGTGAAGATGTTCTCATAATGGGAAAATTGCCAAAATCCTCCACTAAAGCATTTTAATCTTCCTGCCTTGTATTTAGCCACTGAATTTCACCCATGATTATGTGATTGGTTACTTCATTATTTAATATATGTTCTCACTGCACAGTTATATATTAGAATGAAGATCAAACTGGAACATAGTGTATTTAAGACTTTTCAGATCCTTTATTTTAAATATTGTTGGGTCAGTTGTTATTCTATCTATATGCTTTTTCAATTTCAGGAAAATCTTGATTACTGTAAATGCTAACCTGTGGCTGGAGGTACATATAACAGACACTTACTTACACCTCTCATGCTTTTCTATGAGCACAGTCACAGGTTTGTATGTTCCAGTTTGGTAATCACTAAAGTTACACACAAGCTTCTGTCCTAATTCACCTGTTCCTCACTCTTGGCTCACAGTGCAAGATATTGCTGACTGTAAACTTGATTACATTCAGAATGTTAACTTTGCTAGCTTTTTTTAATGTAATGAATGTAGTTTGTTAGTTTATTCAGAAATTTTTTTTAAATACTTTGATAGCTATATTTTTATACAAAAAAGATATGTAAATGTATATAACATATATTTTGTTGACAGTATTCAATGCATTCCCCACATTTTAGTTTCTTACATACCTTTTGATATATTTTAGACAACTGTGAAGGAAAATGTACGGTGGGAAATTAACTCTATTCACATTTTTAAATATTTGGTATGAAGTGAAGTTCATAAGTGTGGGTAGTAGTACTGCTGTTTTACAAAGGTATTGAAAAAGTTGTATTATTTATTTTATCACAGTACTCAAGATTATGTATTATATCACAGTACTCAAAGTTAAAAAAAATTGACAGAAAGGTTTTATATTAATATATGAGGCTTCATAGTAAATTGATTCGCTCTTGGTGACTACAAATGTTCTCACTGGCTTTTTTTAATCTCATACTTTGTATAAATATGCATTTTTATGTTTCTGAGTGACATGTTGCATCTACTGATGGACCACCCTTTAAAACTAGTGTGTTCACATTGTATTTTTCAAGTTTATTCACCAGTGTAGGTAGTATTTTGGAAGATCCATTGAATGAATAGAAAGACCATGTATTGGAGAATGTTGACTTGACATATGAACCAGTAATAGATGAACCAGTAATAGATGTGATTTCTGAACAAGTTAGAAATCTTTGAGTACATGAAAAATGAGCAAGCCCTAAGACCTTAAGAAACAGTTAGCAATTCTCTGATCTTCTAAGGAATAATAAGCAATTTCTGAAGGTAGTCTGGGGAACCAGTCACTGATATGCTGAATAGTATAAGACATATAAAAATCTGAGCAAGGAAGAGATGTTACCAGAAGAGGTAAAAAATATAGTAAAACATTATACAAAACAAAATTTGATGCATTGTAATGCAAAAAAAAAAGTATATAAAAATAAGATCCCTGGAGCATTCTATGAAAGTTTTAAAAGCAAGTGATAGATAGAGGAAATGCTGAGAAGTGTTTGAAATAACATTTCTCATCTTGGATTCATGCCAGAGAAAATAACAGGGGGTTAGATGATTTAATGTGTGGTAGAAGGACACACCTTCATAAAAGCTAGAACACTTCTCTTATTAGGACACTAAATTGTGAAGCAGGAATTGAGTGGGCACCAAGAAAGTGTAGAACTTTCCTAGATGAAGTGGAAAGAGATGACCAGACTACTGCTCAGTATAATGTAGTACCGTAGTAGTAAATTAGGCAAAAAATTAAGATTCATATAGATATTAGCACTTAAAGAAAATAAAAGATATCTATATGAAGAGTGATTGTAAAATGTTAAGAAAATTACTGGTACTGTTGGGAAGGTTATATGAAAAAGTTGCCGAGAAATTTGTCAAGTAGCTGGAAGATAGTCCAAGATCTCTTAAGATGTAGACGGTATGGGCTTTTGATGAAAAGCTGAGAGGAAAGTTGTAAGTATGGAAATAACATAATGAAGGCTGAAATGAAGTCCCAGAAAGTCCAGGAAAAAGGATGTACATAAAATGCATAGTAAGTTGAAAGCACACACAAAAAAACAAAAAGTGGTGCGACTCCTTTCTGGTTTATGTAGCCAAGTACAGTAGGGGAAAGTTTAACTTGAAAATGTTCCTGTTGATTATAATGACTGATTTATTTAATACTAACAAAGGCATGAGAATTAGTTGCTAGAAATTTTAATCTATAGGTATCATCAACAACAACATTGTCAGACCCCCTTAATGGGGATAAATTTGAAATGAGCTTTTTCCATTAGCTTTCTCTTGTGTGTTATCTGCCTGAATTCCCAGTTGGTTTTGACCTTCACCGATGTGCTTTTTCAGTTATTTGTTGGGAGTTCCTATTGGTATTTCCATATTTGCTGCTGCTGCTGCTCTGAATAAGTTACTGCTTCCTGCCCCTTCTCATCATGGTCCAAATAATTCCACCTTTGAGGTCTCAAGTCTGTTTCATGGCTGCTTGGCACTGCATCTCTCCTTAACATCCTCATTTATAATATCTAACCACCATAGCCGCCTGTAAAATCTTATTGATTTTTATTGCATAAATTTTTGCTTTCAAATTTTCATATTCACACGACTATTTATTTGTTTTTCATCAAGGACAGTGCAATGCTTTCTTACTGCCCCTCAATACCTTCTTCACAATCCAGTGTTCTCAATATAACAAAATTCTACTAGCTTTTCTGAGGCCTGTTGTTTCCCTATAACATGGTGCAACTCCTTGTAATCCCTTTTTGCTCTTCTTATATGTATGAGTCACCTAGAGTTGACCAATCCATATGCATTTTGCAATATTTAGAATCTTCTTGTGACATCCATGACATTTGACATACAGTATTGCATTTAACCCTACACATCTCTTGGAGCATTCATGTAGTCTTTTTCCTAACTGTCGTCTCCCTTTATTTCTTTCTGGTTACCATAACTTTACTTTTCCATTAATTAATTTTCAACCCTTCCAGTTCCACTCTTTCCATCTTTTAAACATTTCAACAATTTATTCTTCCGATGGGCTACCATTTCTGCACACCTATAGCTTCCCCTATTAGGTGAACAGTTAGGACTTACTGCTGATCCTTAATGGGCATCAACATTCTTCTTATATGGCTGCTGTTGTATTCATTCTGGATCTTTTTGTTATGCGGCAGTAACTTTTCTGAACTGGAGGAGGTTTTCTGGAATCCTCTGCTTTTGTAATGGCTGTCTGATTGCATGTCCTAATACTGCATCGTGCAAAAGGGCTGCAATCTCTTGTTTAAAATGGTATGTCTTTGTAGTTTCCTCATTATAAAGATGATTCAGCTGTATCTTTCTCAGGCACGAATCTGAACTGATAATTGTCAGTTTTAAGTATTTTTCCTCAACATTTCCTCTTACTTTATTGTTAACACCATGTTCTCCATTCTTGTGATCTCATTTCTTCCTTTATATGGTTCACATGTAATATGGTTAACACAACTAGTTCTCCTACTGCTTTTAGCAGAAATGCTTCATATTCAATATAGTTCCAAAAGTTCTAGTAATCTTTTCAGATATCACATTTTTTATTGGTCCCTTCCATCATGTCAGTATGATCTTACCTGTAATAATTTTCTAAATGTATATTTTCAAGATATGTATTGTATTGCCTAATTTTTTCTGATATTTCTTTCTTTCCAAATTTAAATTCTCTTTTGCAAGATTTTATATATTGCTCTTTTTACACTTTTCCCCTCTTAATCTATTTCACTGACCTGAATTTTCCTTCTCCCTTTGTTGTGCTGAGATTATGATTTCATTCTTGCTATATCTTTCTTGCCTTTGCCACCCACATTTTGAGTTCTCCTCTTCAAGCAGCTCTCTAACCTTTCTTTGTAACTTCCTCCAGTAAATTATAATAATACCACTGTATCCCATCCTTGAAGTTACATCACCTGCTACTTTGACTGAATTTGGTAAGCTTCTTTCAGTGTTTTCCACCTGTCATTTTTAGGCTACATTTGCTGCCACTTTATCTCTGTACTTTGTTTTACATATTTTTCAGTTTCTACTTTTTTGGAAATTCTTGACACTTTTTTTCATCTTTATTCCTTCACAGTCAACACTGCTCTTGAAAGACTGTGTAGTGTTGGGCATGCCTTGCCTATTACGTATAGCAAGTGACATTATTTATGTCACATGTACTTTTATTAATAAAATCAGTCTGTGTTTCAGCATTTCCACTGTAACAAGTTAATGTTTAAAGATTCTTAAACATTATGCATTGTTGCATAATTCCTCTACTGCTTCTCCTCCAGGTTTGTTATCCAATACCTGTATATGGTATTCCCATCACAATATCAAAACCAACTTTTGTACAACTAAGAAACCCTGGGGAATTATTGTCGTGGCATTCCAAAGTCTTTCCAAAAATTCCTGTTTATCATCTGGTGACTCAATTCGTTATCCTTTTGTGTATTCATTCAACTTATAGCTCATTGGTTGCCCTGTCATGTCGGATAATTTTGTTTGGTCAAAGTGCCATTCCCACAGAATTTATCTTTTCTCTTTCACTAGTAATACACATAGTGATGTTTACAATTGTTAATATAATTGAGCCCATTCTAAATTTTAGTAGTCATGGAAAAATGCCGCTGGAGTACGGTATTGCTATTGAGAAATGTTGGTTTATATTTGCAGATTTATTTACATTACTGATATTGAGAAAACTTACCATACAAAGTTATATTATATATTAGTTGTATGGTATGGACTTTCCTTAGTTTGTTTTATTAAACTTTATAAAAAATCTGGCAATTGTGCCTCAGGATTACAGTGCCACTGGTCTAATGTTGGGGCAGAAAATTGTTTGTTGCTCTGATTGTTCATTTAAGAAAAAGAATAACAGAATTTTAAAAGGATGCTGTATTGCCATTTTGGAATAAGTATTAGATTCGTGACAGTTGTTCTGTTTAAGGGAAAGGGTGCCTCAGAGTAGCATTAAGAAAATTATTGCGGCACTGTCTTTAAATTCCTTGGTTTACTTGCTATTTGTCAAACTAAAACAAATTATTTCACTTTTTTTGTGATGAATAACTTCTCAGAGAAAAATGTGGTTAAGAGTAAAGAATTTTTTAGTTATGGAATAATTAAAGTTTATTTTAATAGTACAATGTCATAGCTTCTGAAGCTACCACTATGTCAGTGTTAAAGAAAGTTTTATTTGTTTATGGAATTCCTTACCTTGGGTTATGCTCCCAATACTAAAATTATCTTGAGGTGTTTTATCAAAACAGTGAGCTGAAAGTTACCTTAACCTTTGACTTTTTATAATCTAGTACTGTGATAATCTGTGTTTTTAACATTCTTAGCTTCAATTATTCCCAGTACTGTACGTACTTTGTAGGGAATTCTTTACTAATAAGCTGTGAAAGAAAATTTGATAAGCACCTTTTTGTGACATTCCAGATACAGTAAGTAAAATACAGCAGTACTACTCCACATTGGTTTAGTTTACTTATAGAGGTTGCATAATTTTCATCTATTGTCACATGTGAGCCTAGAGTGGGGGATTAATGAGCCATTGTCCTTGACGTTACGTTATTTGTTGTTGTGCCAGAGGAGGACTGGGAAAAGGAGCTGCGTGAAGAACTTGGAGATTTGGGCGAATATGAAGTTGTAGGCGGAGCTGGGAAGGACAACGAAAAATGGGAAGAAGAAATTCAAAATATGATTGATGACGAGGACTCAGGAGACCTGCGATAATCAACACCCATGCAAAAATATACCCCACCATACTTATCCCAGTTAATTATATTTAAATCTTATATATTGAAAAATTTTTTTTATAACTTGCCTTTATTGAACTTAAGGGCATTACAGATGTCTTTTCCAGTTCTGTAATATACCAGTAATTTTCATAATATAAAAACTATTTTTGAATCATACAACTACTGTATTCAAAAATATCCAGTTTGAGAATTATTATGAATCACCATGTACTCAGTCTTATTATTTACAAATGTATAAAATGTGTAGGATTAAGAAAAGGAATAACTTCATATATGGAAACTAGGATTGCCTTGTAATGGTTTAAAATGAGTTCTTTAAACTATCAGTACATGCTATAAGAATAACATAAAAAAAGTTCTGAATACAGTCATGAACAAATTTAGAAAATAGAATACTTTTGACTATGACTGATATATCTTCCATGTAGTTAATAATTGGCCACTTTATTTTTATTTATTAATATAGAGTCTTGATTGGACTCTGCAACTCTGCTAAGTGCTTTGCATTTGGAAATAGTTTCAGAAACCATATGTTAGCCAAAAAATTATTTTTATGGCTTTTTATTTTGACGGTTTACTTTTGCTGTTGTACAGATGGTAAATGGCCAGTGAGCCCACCAAAAAGTTGAGTAGCCATTGTCTCTCTCCTCTCTCTGGGTTTACATAAGGCATTGATACTCACACAGGACATTTATGACAGTCTGAGTATGGCTGCTTTATAACTACTGGACCTAAAAGCCAGAGAGACCGAGTGTATTCATGGTGAATTTTTCATAGTATAAAGAATATTGAGAAAATGTATGAATAGAAATAATGAAATGTTATTGTTTGCTAGTAACTAGATAAAGTTTAAACTTGTTGCAGGTTTATGGCACAATATAAAATAGTTATGTGCATATGAGTTTTCATGAAGCCACACAGCCTATTCTCTTTTCAACAATATTACGTCCACTGTACTAACAGAAAGTGTGCCGTACCCAGAACTCAGAAGAAAATGGAATTGTAATTAAGAGATTTTATGGCTTGTTGAATTTTTACGCTGACACTGTGCTGCAGAATTTTGTTTTGATATAGTTTCCAAGAAATCAGTACAGTACAGTATTTTAAGTCTCATTGATATAACAGACCTATTTTTCTTCATTTGGTTATTTTGCCTTCGTATTTTGTGGAATGTAAAAAATACCATAAAAATGTGGCCTTGTCAGTTTGCTTTGAAATTCTGATTTATTTCCCTTATTAAGAGTAACTGTGTTTCTGCAATGGCAATATTTATTCTAAACCATATCTCTCTTTTAAATGCTATCAAAGGTCGGCAGTGTATTGCAGCTTAGGTAAAGTATCACAGGTAGCTTTTACATCTTTACCTTGCATATTATGCAATTTGTAGTATTCATTTGCTATTTTGATTCCATGATTCATTTAATGTTTCAGACTCCATATACTTGATAAATGAATTTATATGACCATTGTTAAATACGGTGTATTTTCTGGTGTAGTTTAAGAACCCAGATGTATCGTGGGATGTATCAGAGAATTCCAGGTAGTTCCATAGGAATCTCTTCAGCTGCCAAGTTGAAAATTAGCCACATATGGCAGCAGTAGCAGCAGCTAGGGTCTGCTTTGTATAAAAGGACTTTTAGAGCTTTCTTATTGGTGGTAAGTTCAAAGGTGGCATTCAACTGAAGCCACAATACATAAAAACATTTTCTTTATGTCAGGGTTGGCTGAAAGGCCTATGTCAAAGGAAACTTATTACTATCTTATGTGGTATTGGTCATGTTATCAAGGATATGCATGAAGCAGGAAATTGCTTAATTCAGTGTGCATACATACAGACATACATACCTGTCAATACACTCATATACACTTGCACAAGCACACAGTTCTAAAAGTATTTAGCACTTGGTGAGATGAAGAGACTTAACTACTTGATTAAGAGTTGAAAAAGGTGGTTATGAAGACATTTTAATTATCATGTTTAATTCTGATTTCATTACTAAATGTGTGTCTGTGTGGGTTATCATGTTCATAAAGTAGGTTAATATATTTTTTTCAAGTTTAGTTTACCTGTGACCTTTGTATTGCAGTTTTCTTTTTATAACTTTAGCAATTATTTTATTTTAAAGTCATAGTGTTAAACTGTATATATATATTGAAAAGTGTATATATATACATACATATACACATACATACACATACAAATATAATATATACACTTATTATTTATTAAGGATTTTGCATTGATAGTTTTTAATCAAGGGTATTTTCTTGATATATACCACATTAAAAGAGATTAACAATGTTAACAAATATTTATAATTGGCTCTTTCAGTTAGCTTTATTTGACATCACCAACATGTGTGAATGAGATCTTCAGTATACATGGTGTATGCAGCAAATGTTTTCATCCAGAAAAAAAAACAATCCCTTTGAAGGGCTACTGCAGAAGTTATCTTGAGAAAACTTCACTTGTTTGATTAAAAGTGCTCTAACCTAACAGCAAGGGCAAATTTAGTCTTAACACTGGACCAAAGGTCACTCAAGAGGGTTTCAGACTCGGTGATTTTCATCACTCATGTTTATGAAAGTTTCTCTCACTTTTTGTTATCATATCAAGGGTTTTGCCTGATATGTGTCGAGGTGTATTGCTTCCTTGGGATTTTGTGGGCACAGATTATATAGAATCTTTGTTATGAAATAAACAACGCCTAAAGCTGAACCCTCTATCGGCTTCTTCAGATATTGTTAGCAGTGATGTTTCAGTAAATCCATAGTCATGAAAGAGTAGTATATTTTCATCTCAGGATAATGTTAGGCTCTGCAGTCTTGTTTTATCACTACCAAATGCAGCTCTTAACACTGCATGAATTGCAGAACCAGGTGTAAACCACTGCAAAGCTCTTACCACTTTCCATCATAATATCCATGGCAAAGTATTTGAAAATAGGCAGAAAGTCACCTTGGCAATGGTAAATATAAACTGTTATCAAAATTTGAAGAAGCTGAGAGTGACCGCACCTTTGCCAGCATGCTACATCACTTCGTCTGTTGTGTGCTGGTATGTAAGGTGTGCCTCAACGATGTAGCTAGAAGGATGTTGTGTGATGGTTTGTTTGTATGTATGTTTGTTCATTGTTTGGCAGAGGCTTTCTGCCATGTGATGTAGAAATGTTGTCCCTTAAGTATGTTATACTATGGTACCTGTGCCCAGTAAAATGGATTAAGTATTTTGTATATTATTTTCCTTTCCATATTATGTTAAGCATTGATACCAAGTATTATTTCTAATTGTTACCATTATTAAAGCATTGATACCGAGCATTATTTCTAATTGTGACCATTATAAATATTTACACAAAATTATTTAGTGGTTCATAAGTTAAAACTACTAATAATATTATTAGTTTCTCTCAATTAAGTTTATGGCTTCAGATAAACTTTAAGCTTCAATTAGAAGCTGGGAACTGTGTATATCTTTGTTGCCCAAAAACAGTCCCATTGATTGCAATTTCTCTTGCCAAGGCAACAAATATCAATGACATCAAACAAATAATTCAATTAAAACTGTAAATAAAAGAATAAAAGGAAAAATCCTTAAGGGTTCAAAACTATATTAAACTAGAAAAATAGAAAAAACATACAATAATGATTAAATTTATAACTACAAAAGTTAGCACATGCAAAGGCCCATCATACTGTGAAAGTAAATAAAAGAAATGTAAAACTACCACTACAATAATACTGTACTTCACCTCCCTTTCAAGAATCAAAGAGAGGGTGCACCTGGAATCCTTATCGCCACTCCACATGAAGTGACACTGAAAATCCCCAAAGCTGTCATTTGGTTAGCAAAATGTCTTGCAAGCACGGGAACCAAGCAATCATCTTGATATGGCAGTGGCAAACTTATTGAGTATAAAACAAAAATATTACAAAAAAAAAAAAAAATACAGATAGCATGAGTGTATGTGACCAATAGTCAATTGGAAAATAGCTCTTTCACCTCCAAGGCATGTTTGTGTACAGTACTTCCATCTTAGTCTATCACACTAATGATCCGCCTTAATTTTACTTGACCCTACCAAGTTCCAACAGTCTTGCCAAATCTGAAGAATATTCCTTCTGATGTCAAGATAAACATTTTGACATTGAATAGGACAGCACACTGAAAGTAATTTGGCAGCTGCTTGTTTCACCAGTTTATAATCTTCCTCATTTTCTGAATGCATTAACAAGTGCATTTATGAATTTAGAAACCATAAATGCTTAGTTCTCTAAAAGCACTTGGCTGGAGAGATTTACTGTGCTCCTGATGAAAACTAAAATGTTCTGGCTTAAAGCTGCCTGAAAGGCAAGAGAGCACAGTATTCATTCCTCAGAAGGAAATAAAGGTAGTATTAAAAATAAATTTATTCTGATATTGAATGTATATTATATGAATATTATATAGGGTTAAGTACTTGAACCAGTTATTCAAGCATGAATCTATTGTTTAATTATTTATTATGATGCTTGTTCAAAACAAAAGGTTATTTTTTCATTGAATTATAATTTAGAATTGATCCCCCTATTCTGGAAGACTTTGAGCTGAGATCTTTTAATTACCAGTATTTTATCTTTCATGTTTTAGATATCGTTTGTGACTATAACTGAAGGTAGTTGGGCAGTTGTAGGATTTCTCATTTGCAGTAGTTTTAAGCAAAGTTGAGTATGTACATGGTAGCTGAAAGCCAAGAGACATATCTTTAATGTAAACTCCCTCTCTTTACTTATTTAATGTAATTATAAATGTAAATGTAACTATTACCCAAGCGGGTAATAGTTTAAGTTTTTTCTTTAAAACTCCTGATTGAGAATACCTACTCTGGATATGGTGATTTTGACCATCATACTGTGAATGCTCTTTGCTAACTAAAAAGAATGAAAACTTGCATCAAGAGCAGTTGTGTGCTAGCAAGGTTTGAAGCCTTGAGATCCTAACATGGAGCTACGAAGTGAAAATTAAAATGTCTTGATTAAGTTCAGGACACAATCCTTGACCTCTACCATGAAGGTAAGTAGAGTTATTTTAAAAAGGAGAGAAACTTTGCTTCTTATTTTCATTGAAATAACAACAATTAGCTAGCCTAACCAGTGGATTGTTTCAGCTTTGAGAGATTTTTGGTGGATTATGTCTCTGACATTAACAACTACATGTTTTCAATCTGCTGGCATGCTCATAATTTTTTGTATAATTTATAAGGCTAAGCTAATGTTATTTGTAAGCATGATCTTTTACCTAGCCTAGCCATGTTAAGCTTTTGGTAGCCACCTTGTAAAGGGATTTTGACAAAGGAAAAATCTATTTCTGGGGGAAGACCTGTGTCAGCCAGTGAAATTGGTCCAATTAGCACATTTCTAGGTATAAGATTGCTATATATACCAGAGAAAAAAGCTATGTAGAATGCTGGAGTTACTACCCCCAGTTCGATCATCTCAAACAGATGTCAATATATACCAGGGGTGAGCTATTACGCTTCCACAGGCCTTCATCCAATAGACTTCTCAATTCTCAAAGACCCAAATTGGATGAGCCGTTACACACTTGTAACCCGGAATACTCACCCGACCGCCAAGTAGGCGTCATCACGAGACTGACACGTCTTTCCAATTTTAGCACCGATCTTGTTAACACCTTGTTCTGTGTGTGATCGTATTTTCCTTTTGGCAGCTCATCATGTCTTCCACCGAGGTTTTCTCACCATCTAAGTTGAGTACTAATTTTGGTTGGATTGTTGGTCTTAGAGGCAATTTAATTTAATTTTAATCTTATGATTTTTCATCTTAGTGTTTTGCAGTGCTATTTTTGATAGCGTAGCCACTGTTCGTCCTAAAAGGTGTTACTCTCTTATGTTTCCCCCACGGCTTCATAAGACAGACCAATTAAGACAGACCAACCAATTGCAAAGAGTTCTCTTATAGTTGGTCTCAGCCAGAATAATGCTTGTTGGCAGAGTGATAGAATACAAAGGATTCAGGGCAGGAGGGCTCCATCTCCTGTCCTACAGCAACTGCCTCGGCTCTAAATCACACTCACACATGTGACACCAGCGTATGTTGGCCATATTTCCCATTACACTCTGGTCTGTCCAAGATTGCTCCGGATACTGTGTTCGACTATGCATTTTCAATCATCAAAACACCACTCAAGCTATGTACTTAATTTTAAGACCAGTGAAAAGTTCCTTAAAATTTTACTGGGTTAGCTTATATTTGTTTAAATTGGAAGCCAGTAGGCCTCTTGCAAGGGAAGAAGTTAGGAGTAGATCACTAGGCTATGCTGTAATTGCCATGCTGTTTTTTCTTGTTTGACAAAGTGATAATTAGCAATAAGGCAATAATATTAGACAATTTCTTTATTTAAACTCATTATTCAGTGACACTTTTGACACAGATAATTTTAGGTTAACGAAATGGTAAATCAGGTTAGCCAACTTCTTGTTTACGAAGGATAGATGTGATCGTAGTTCCCAATCGTGCTTGACTTAAAAGTCTTTGGTGTTTACTAAAGGCCAGTATATCCTTTGTATTTTATAATCAAACTACATGGTTTTTGTGATATTGACAGTTCCAAAGTTATCCATAATATCAGGGTTCTTTTTAAGTGTTAAAGGATATACATTCGTGCAGATCTACTCCCAACTGGTATTACTACACTGATAGTGACATTACAGGTGTGAGAAAATTGTTGTGACAGATGGCTTTTTCCTAAGGAAATATAAAAGTACTTTTTTGTAATGATGAGCTTTGCCCAGCAATTTAAAATCCCCTTTTCTAATAAAGGACCTCTGTATTTCATATAAAGTATTATGCAAGGTTCAGGCACTTAAGGTTTACCTAGATGTCATGGCAAACATCCCAGACAGTCCTATTTTTCCTCCACCCTTTCACAAACAAACCACTCTCTACATGGGCTGAGAATTACTTTAGTGGCCCACAGTAATAAGGCAGACCCTCACTCCTTTTCTAAGTTGTATGACATAAAAAAGGTGAGTACATTGTTAACTTTCTTCAGAATGTTTTCTTTGAAGAAGTCTTCAAGTGTACAGTGTGGTTATTAGAGGAAGTATTCCTCAACCGGTGAAGGCGCAATGATTCTGCTGCGAAAGTCACTGTAAAACCACAAGGGATAATACACTTATAGGTTTGTGTTTCCGGTTCTTTATTGCAGACCCTAATAGGTATCCAGAATAAAGAAAACGGTTGATAACCTGTGACTTTACCTGGAATAAAAAATTCCTGAAGCACTATTGCCACAAGAGTGGTGATCATGCTGAGATATTGCTAGGGAAGGGCAATAATCCTGCAGCCAGACCCATCATAATTAGATAAAACATCTTCAAACCACAAAGAATAATACATACAGTATACTGGTTTGTGTGTTGTTTCCTGTTCTTTATTGCCAAACCCTATGGGTATCCAGAATAAATAATTTTGTGTCTATACTTCAGACCTAAAATTGATCTGGGTTGTTGGGGTTTATTAGGAGCTCGGCCATTTCGTCACCTATCAATTTCTTTTGTAAGCTCCTTTGAGGACAGACAGCGACTACGCTATCAAAGAACAGGTTTTGATGTAGGGAAATTTATATTTGGTAGGTGCTGTGAGTCTTCAAACCCACCCACTTTCCCTGACAAAATGGCATGGGACTAGGGCGAACATTTATCTTGCACAGACTTGGCATGTAATGAGGAAGATGGCTGACATATGCTGTTGTCACACCTGTGCAAGTGGGACGTAGAGAGCTGAGGCAGTTGCTGTAGGACAGGAGACAGAGCCCTCCTTTCCTGAGTCGTTTATATTCTATCACTATGCCAACAAGCGCTATTCTGGCTGAAACCAACTACAGTATACGAGAGTTCTTTGCAATTGGTTGGTCTGTCTTATGGAGCCCTGGGTGGGGACCATGAGAGTGTAATTACTTTGAGGACTCACAGCAGCTACCAAAACTAGGTTTTTCTTACGTCAAATCCCCTTTAGTCATACTGTACGTAATTATGATTAGGCTAGCCTTTAGCTGACAGGATTTTGTAATTTGCAAAGCCTAATTATCTGTAAGTTATAGCTAGCCAGCTTATTTTTGCAGGCAGGATTTTTCAACTTGCTTAGTCTTGATGTTTTGCCTGTCTATGTTTAAATATTTCATTTCATAGGTAGCATACTTTTTTCATGTTAAACTGTAGTTTAAGCTTCTGATTTGGTTAGGATCTAATAAGAGCTGCACTTCCTTTTGGACATACACTATGCTTAGAGTAACATATTTACTTTGCTTTTATAATACTTATAATTTTATATATATTTTCAATGATGTTTGTCTTACCTCATCACAGACAGTCCTTGGGTTATGGCGGGGGTTCTATTCCAACGCCTTGCTGTAGCCCGGAAAACGACGTATTCTGGAATGTCGCAAGAAAAATGTATAAAAATGATAAATAAACTGATGAAAGACTTATCTTTAATCCTCTGGGTGTACTGTACAGTATTGTACACTGCATTGGCAATTTTGGGTTTCCAATTTTTAAATGAGACAATTAATTAACAAGACTAGATAGCCTATATATATTAGAAGAGGCAACATCACTAAGTGATGTTCAGCCTCTAAAAGAATCACCCACAATAAGATCCATAATCTCAAATGACTATAAGCATAGTAAATTTGGATGATGTAAATTCTAGTGGCACGCTTCTATTTAGTAATATCATGAAAAAAAAATTTGTCATCACTAATCTAGTTTTCCTAAATTAAAATTACTAAGAATATTATCAGCATATTTTAACGAGACTTAACACTAGGAAAAAATCCTTCTTATGCAACTCTTCAAAAAGTTAAGCAAAATACCTCATTGCATGGTAAAACTGAGTGATAAGAAATATTCACCTCACCTCCCTCATATACTCAGCCTAAAAATTCTGCTGGTAGTCATCCTAAAATATGGCACAAAAGTATGGTATTATACATAAGGCCTCATATATCCATAGCAATGATAAAATCAGCACAACCTGTTTCAGGTAATTTGTCCCTCCTGTACTAGAACACTGTCCTCCAGTGTGGATATCTGCTTCTGCCACAGACTTTTCTTTTTTATACAGAGTGGGTTCATGGCATTATGACTTGGACCATCAACAGATGGTCTCTTGTTTTTCAAGTGGTATTCATAAGCTGTACTTTAACAGAGAACTTTCACTATCACAATTCATCCCTGATCCTCTCTGCCTGTTGATAGCAACCAGATTTGGTGAACAGCAGCACCAAGGGGCAGTAAATGTGCCTTGCTGTTGAATTTCTCAGTTCTGGAGGCCTTTTATTTCTCACACTGTTAGACTGTGGAATAGTCTCCCTGAGGATGCTGTGCAGTTAGACCTCAAAAGTTCAAGCAAGGACGCAATACATTACTGTAATGCCCAAAACAATTCTCCTTGTACATTTAGTCATTTATTTACATTTCTGCCTATTAATTTATAAGTAATTCATTAATTTATCTTTGTTAATAACTGATCTCTTCTTTCTGTATCTCCTATTACATCCTCTATAATTTCTTTTAAATGAACACCGTTTTCTTTAGAAGCTTGAATTTCCAGTCAATGGCACCTGCAGGCTTCTTCCTTATGAATAGGGTTCATCTGAACACTGTAATGATAATAATAATAAAACCAAAGCATCATTTAGTCCTGCAACTTCCTTATCTGGAAAGTGCAAATTTTGCTCTTCTGCTGAATATACCGTACTTTACGTAAATGTCCAAAACATCCTATTCTACTGTAGAAGGTCAAGAGCAATAAAATTCCATGTGTGCCAGATGTCTGAGTAACAAGCAAAAAGTGATGGGCGGTGGTATGGAGAACTGTTTTTACAGACTGGTGAAGTTCTTCATATGTAATCCTCTTCCTGAATTGATGCAATCCTCTTCCTGAATTGTACAGTGTCTAGCCAGCATATGTTTTCGTGCAACAGATTAATTTTAAAGGAATGATACGATTATACCAAGACCAAACTAACTGCACACTTGATTAGGTAGATTTTGCAACATTAAGAGTTTACAATGAACAGAGAATATTATTTCTAGTAATGAGAAGAACTGATGAAACCCCCAGAGACTTTCACGGAAGCCCTCTAAAGTTCTTCATATATTATTTGTGAAGGGCTGGGATTAAAAAACAACAATTCATCAGAGAATGACTCGGTCATACATCGACAAACGGACCACAGAAATTAACTTCATAATGATATTTATTTGTTGCCAGAATGTATTTATCTTTCTATATCTCTTCAGCTGATAAGTTCAATCTCTGAAATCAACTACATAGACATAATTAGTCACTCATGTGCATTGATTTACGTATTTATTCCACTTGGCTTATAAGAAGTAGCATGCTAGGAAAATTAGGAACATAATTTAAGATGCAGAAAAGTAAGCATCATTGTAAGTTTAACGATTGTCCCTTTCAGAATAAAATCATCTTTAAATGCTGAACACTCACATAAAAGGTTAATGTGTCCACATGTCTTGGCACTGGATACAATCTTCTTGTCAGGTGCTTTTTATTAATCACCAATAACCATCTAAACCACACACAATGTCCAAATGAGCTTCTGCTTAAAATATACAAATAAACACGAACAAATACACACACACACATCTCCAAACGAGTGCTGTAACTTAACTCTTCTCAGACTGACCTAATGTGAATGGAATTTCTAATCGTTCCCTACCCTTAGTGTTCTTGGACCTGACCTTGAAAACCTCAGACAACTTTTCTAGATAAAGACAGCCAAGATGACGACACTCCCAAACTTCTCTTCAACTCAGACTTTCAAAACCACGCAAGTCTGACACCTGCTCAGACCTATCTCCCACCTGGCCCCTGGGTTTGGCAGTTCGACCATGACTCGCATAGCAATTAGGATGACTATATTCTTGGTGTTAGTGATGATTGGAGGGGGATTTAACGAAAGATTCTCCATTCTTGGTGGCTGTAACCATTCGTATCACTATGGTTATACTCCTACATAAAAGGAAAATTGCCCCCTTATTGACACTGTGGGTTGAGTTGCTGCAGAAGATGAAAATGATACAGCGCAAAGGTACTTTGTTAGTATATTTCAAAGCAAATCTTTTGACCCTCTTTTTTTTTTTTGCCATTCGATGATCCTATAAATTAATCACTCTACAAACTGTTTAGCTCAGGCTTTTAAATTGACGCCGTAATTTCTGTTAGCCCCATTAATATTACTGGAAGTAAAGTTTACCATAAATTATGTGCCCGATGATATTCATATTGTTTCTGATGGGTTTGATGACAAAAATGGCCCAGGCTTTGCCATCTCTTTCATCCAATTCAAATTAACGGTAATCGAATATTGCACTCTAATACAGTATTTTTATATTTCAGACAATTCTAAAGAAAAGTCGATTCACTTCGCTTCTAAATACTGGTCTTAAGCTTTGCTTCTTTTACAAGTTTTCGAATTTTTTGCTTAATATACTTTATTCTTTAAAAGGATTTCAAATACAAAATTGATTCTTCTAACTGAGTCATAGTGTTAATGATGCTTTTTAAAGATCTTGACAGGCCAATTTCACTAAATTTCCAGCTGAGACTAATGCACTGCTGTCAACGATACACCTCATGATCTCAAAACTTGACAGTGAAACCTCTTATTTTTCCTTCCTCTAAATAATGCTCTATTCTTAACTACAAATACAACATACCAGGGCTTTATTACTCCAACCATCAATATGCTTATGGCTCTACTCTTTCTCCGGGATATTTTTACTCTCTCATAATATCCCGACGAGCATCCTTAACATAACTTGGGCTATTAAAGGACACTATTTTGGCAGCATTTCTAACTGGATTAAAATCAAACTGATTCAGCTACAGTTTCAAAAGCTCTGTCTGAAAAGAATGTGTATGTATTCCCTACAAATGAAAATTTAAAGAATTCCAAGTTCTGTATTGAAAAATGAATATTAAAGCGGCTAGGAAAGGCAATAATACTACCCCTTAAAGAGCACTTGCGACCGCAGTCCAAGTTCCAATGGTCTGTTTAATCCCCTTAAACTGGCTTCTCCTGTTCTTTTCGGGGCTAATCTTTCTCTAATGAACACTGAATTCATACCTGCATATGCTAACTTCTAAATGTTTCTCATTACCTACTCAAGTCTTTCCTTAAAGCTTTCTAACGAAATGCTTCCGTCGCGTAAAGAACAAAAAATTTCACGTCTATTCCAACAGAATTATGCGTTTTTAAAAGTATTGAGATATGACAACCATCGCGAAACTTCTCTGCGAGGCCACATCACAAAACAGGCTCCGTTCTTCCCCACGGAGTGCCCGTGGAGACAGAGTTAAGTAGAATGTCAACTCGCCTCTCATTTCCTTTCTGTATCGCTTGTTCTTTAGAGAGGTAAAATGCAGGCTTATTCGTACACGCACAGGTGTGTAAATACTCATGTATTTACGTACGAATGTTAAGAAAGGCACGTTGATAACTTTGGTTCTATGCTAATGGCAAAGGGAAAGTCTCAAATTTCTTCTGATGGCGTAAGCCATTAGAAAATCAAATGTTTGTCTGTTGCAATGGCAAATGAAGCAAATATTTACTTCTGCGCACACTGATAAAGTAAAATCAAATTTGTTTATATTCAAATGAAAACAGACAGTTGCTCATAAAAATGGCAAAAGATAATGAAATATTTGATTATATGCTATGGGATGGGCTTATGCAAAAGATCGTTTAATTGCAAACTGCATATATTTTATGAGAGAGAGAGAGAGAGAGAGAGAGAGAGAGAGAGAGAGAGAGAGAGAGAGAGAGAGAGAGAGAGAGAGAGAGAGAGAGAGAGTGAGTATGGCGGTGGTGAAATTATATCAAGATTAACCAGATGACCTAATCCTAATGCATTAATCTTACCTACGGTAGTCTTCTCTGCGGTGAGAGAAACGTCACGAATCTACGGACTTCTGTTACCCCTTTTAAGTATCCTCTGCAATGCTCGTAAACCTCTCTCTTCTAACGGCATCATTTATAATAAAAAAGCTAATGTCTCTTTTACCGTTTCGCCCAGGGTAATATTCGTTCAAGGCCTGGGGAAAACGGCGATTTCGTTGAATAGCTCGGCCTTAACGATATTTCATCCTTTACAGAATGCAATTTTGACTTGGACATGACTCTACGTTAGAAATTCAAAGGGATCCGTACTTTTTGGTGAAGACTGACGATTTTAAATAATATGGACAGTATAATCCATATAAGGCGTTTATGGCAAGAACGGAGTGCAATTTGGAGAGGACTAAGCATACCAATCATTCTACGGTTGATGTATAATCAACCTTATAGGGTCTCGTAAATCCTAATGTACTTTTCTCTTTATATTCACACCAGGCTTTGCAAAAAATAGGTAGATGGTTATATGAAAGACATATTAACATTCTGGTACCATAAAGTCAAGGAATACAGAAACATGAAGTCCTGTCTTATTAAGCAATTGGTGTTTTCATTTTATGAGGGAACAACTATCATGAAAAAAATTCAGCAGGCGACATTCATTATCTTTCAAACAAATTACATACTGCTCCACTTATATTAATTAAATTACCATCCTGAATTCCATGAATAATACTGCAAGACCCATTATCTTGTGTGTGACTCAAGCCTATTTCCACTGAAAAAATGACAGGGAAGGAAAAACCCAATAACTTCTCCTTGACAGAAAACGAAGTTTTTCGTTATCTTTCCCACGAAAGTAGGAAAGGAAACTGATGAAGAAAAATGAGCTAATCTTATCAGGAGATTTTCTATAAATCGTTATTTTATTTCAATGAGAGCGTGAGAAGAGCCGGTTAAGCAAGGCGGGTGTCAGGGTGCGATGACTTCAGGCTGCACGATAATCCTCGGTCGCGTTCGATAGCTCGAGTTTTCATGGAAGTCCTACAAGAACTAAAGGACGATCATTACGCTTCTAACGAGTATTTAAGTATTCTGTTTAATATAGTTTTTGGGAACTTAGTCGTTCACATGAGTCCTAGCACTGTTGAATGTCCTTTTATTCAATACTAGAGTCCAGAAATAAATAAACCGTCAAGGAAACTCAACAGAAAGTCTGTACTTAAACACGCCGAGATGCTAAAAATCATTCATCAAATGGCAAAGTTGAATTATGTTTAGTACAAAATGGCGTTACTCCATCTGAAATTCGCGGACGCCAATTCATAGGTAGCTAAATCGTGATAACGGATGTTTTCAAGATCTTGCATAATACTTATTTCTTGATAAGGATCCATCATCACCTCAGGCAAGGGTAATGCAAACATTTGTACTTGGCGAAAATTAGTTAGATGTAGCACACAGGTGAAAACTATATGTCGGGGAATTTTTTGAAGCATGTCCATGGAAACAGTGCATTTTTATAAAAGCATTACAGACCGGTATTTTATAACGACATATAACCAAAAGCAAACCAAAGAACGGCGAGCCTGCCTTCAGTAAGACAATTCGAAAGCCGTGTACGATAACGGGTAGCAAAATACCCTACAACCAACCAGATCGCATGTCTGCTACTGTCTGCTCACTGCTGATTCTGCTAAACCGAAGACCAGTGTCCCAGTGGTCTTTGGAGCGAAAAGAGGACGCCGCTCCTCCTCTTAGTCCGCCTCCGCACGCGCTCCCTCTCACTTTCAAATTGTTTACCTCTTTTATTTCCGGGCTGAACTCGAAAACGAACGGGACGTCTACCTAACCAAGAGCCCCCACCGTACGGTTTCGACTATCTCGTCATTGATTTAAGGGTGTGCGTGGCCATGCGACTGATTTTCAGGCAACCATAGGCGGTGTCGGAGGACTTGCATTCTCAACGCAAACGAAAACGGTTGAGAGAGAGAGAGAGAGAGAGAGAGAGAGAGAGAGAAAAGTATCCTTAAAGGGTATGCATCCATCCTCTCCCTTTCAAACGGCCACGGAAACAACAACTTGAAGGTTAGTTATGAATGAATGCTTCGTGTACAGAATTTGACTTTGCTCTCGACCCGGTCTCGAGCACCATAACACATCTCTGTTTCTTATACTTTGCTGTTCGCTGCTCCCTCTTCTCTGGGAAAGCTGGCGCATTGCAAACACGTGGTGCATTGACGTCGCTTCGCTGACGATCGTTGTCGAAGTCGCCTTAGGGAAGACCAGTATTGCGTTACGGGAATTAAACCTTCACGAAAAATTCGTAATTGGTGAAATTATTTAAGGATCGTGTTTTCTGTTTCGTTTACCAAAAGCAGAATTCTGCACGTTGCTTTGTTGCTCGCGTTATTAGAATAATTATGAACCTTTGATCACATTAGGTTAGGTTAATTATATGACATATATATATATATATATATATATATATATATATATATATATATATATATATATATATATATATATATATATATATATATATATATATATATATATATATATATATATATATATATATATAATATATATATATAATATATATATATATATATATATATATATATATATATATATATATATATATATATATATATATATATATATATATATATAATTATACATACACTTGCCATATGCCTTTGTGCCCGTGCGCTAACGACTAACGTTCGATTGAGAACAAAATGTAAAAATTCATATACAAAATTTCAGAGCGTCAAAACCTACTTTTCTCGTGTGAACTACGCTGGAAGTACACCATGCCGCATGTAAAAGAAGGACCGTGTAAATTCGAATCTTCTAAAAATTAAAAGTAAAGTTTATTTTGTAACAAGTTTCAGAATTGCAACAATGATTAAACTGCAACCGGAATACAATACACATCAGAGCATTTGAATAATTTTGATGTCGCATTAAAAGGTTAACTAAATTCACTTTATCACGGAGTCAAGGTAAACCGCCTTTTAAAAGCACGTTTTCATCCTCTCTTTCCAAAGGGCTGAACTCTTTCCATGTTCGCAATCACTTCAGCACAGCGTGTACCGAATTATGTCGTTAAAATGTTTTTTCGGTAATTTAAATAATCATTAAAATGTATTTTTTCAGTGGTTACCCGACACTATTTAAGTCACTTTTTAAGTTTTGATTACGAGAGGGACTGCAACATCTACCATCCAGAAAAACAGAGCTCAAGGTCATAATTTTATTCGTGTATAAAGAGTAATAGATAAACTAATTAGCACTAAATACATAAAGATGATATTTATATTGTCGTCAGGCCGCAAACCAGTTCTGATGTGATCGTTAAGAAACTCGAAACTAGTGTCTAAACAGACGGAGTAACATCAAACCAAAATGGTTTTTGGCGAAAATGAACCACCTTGGCAATGCAGTATTTATAAATGGTTCGCAATAAATATCAATACTGGTGGAAATCATGACGAATTATACATTAGCCTGCAGACAATTGTCTTTGGAATTAACACTGCATTTAGTTATAGTAGCCAGAATACAGTTATTGCAGGACTTCAGTCTGATAGTGCATGCGAGCGTTCTTATAAATAAGAAGCAACAGACTTCATTTGTCTACAAAACGCCGCTTTCATAAACGGGAGGGAGATATCCCGCAGGTGCATCAAGCATCTCGTTCTAAATTTATATAAATATTCCTGGTTTCCTTATCTTCCATTCAGTTCATTCCATCTTTGTCAAATAATCGCCCCGTCTTGGTACTGAAACGCTTTAGACTTGAATACTCCTGACTTCAACGGGGCAATACGATTAGATATTTCAATACCATCATCCCCTCTGGCTATAGCATTCCATTAATAACAAACAAATGATCCATTGGTAAGATACTGCGTCTGAAAGGTATAAGCGTCATTTGTACATTTTACGTGTCCAACACACAGGGAATTTAAGAGCAGGTTGTTGCAGTTAAGAAAATAGTAAAAATTAGTGATTGCGACTTAATCACAAATGCCATTAGCAAAGTAGAATGATAAACGAAACATAACGAATCACAAGTGATACCAACTGACTTGCGATACAGGGACCATTGGCATAGCAACATACCTGATGTAACACGACTATGAGGGGAGTAGATAATATGGTAGGTCCCTATCCCAAGGGAAGCTATCGCTCCGACTTTTGAGAGGAGGAAGATTATGTATTCGGTTTGCAACAGAATAAGTAAATCGACATCAAACCTTGCCATCCAAGGATTACTAGGTTCCTCACGCTTCGTTGTCAGTCATTAACTTCTTATACACACACTAAATCTCTTTCCCTTCAACGTAAGCATCCCAAAAGACGAACGACAAAATGTAATTATGAGTTTCAAGCTTATTGGGAAAAGGCTATTGGCGACCATGTCCGCATTTATTGCTGCTTTGCTCGAGTGGCGCAGAGCGAAATGACCAAGGTGTGCTTAATACGATTGCGGTTATAGACAGTTGCGTTTTATTGCTACTTTTATTAACCTTGTGCAGAGGACTGCACATTATGTCTAGCCTACTGTATATGCAATACTGGCATGCTCTTTTATTGCACTGCGGGTTACTCAACTTCTAAAAACGCTGAGTGCAAGTTTCATCTAAGTAAACACGCAAACAAATGCTTGGTAAACTACTTGCTTTAAGAAAAATTCATTTATCACCTTAACTTCCCTTTGGACAGAATTACCCATCATTATTCTGTTTCTTAATGGATTCGGGGTACTATGTGATCAAGTAATCATCTCCCTTCCATAATAAAGATATTTCTCCCAAGACTTAATTTCTGGCGCTCTCCGGGTTTTATGCTGTTTCACTCTGTTGCTAAAATAAATATTGGTTGGCAAGTCCTAATGATAAGAATACTTCTTACGCTTTCACTGTGCAAGAAATTGAAACTTACAAATGAATTCCGCTGCTATTTATTATCGGCGTCAGAGAGAATTCTCATGTTTTATTTTCTCTCATTGTTGAGGTTTTTCCTCTCGACCCGGTATCTAGGACTTCAGCTGAGTGATGTTCGAGTCTTGTTTAATTATGCGACTGGATTTTCCGTCTTCGGGTACCTCTACTTTGTCTACATGCTTTTACTTAAATCTGTTGCAATTTTGACCATAATCCTGATCAGGCTCAGAGTCAAGATTTCGTTTTACTTAAGCCGATGAAAATCATCACTTTATTGTTTGCCCCTAATTAGTGACACACAATACAGTATATGTATCTATTATATACATGTGTGTGAGCGCACGCGCGCGCGTTCGTAAATCATGATAAACACGTGCAGATATACTCGCAAATTTACGCCTACAAACACGCACGAGAAAAAGGGTGCACGACAGAACGTTGACGCATGATCGTGATTTTCGTCTTGGAGTCACAAGTTTACAGCCTGGAACAGAACCAAATATCCCATTCAGATACTTTTCGCCAAATTTAGGTAGGCAAGAAACGTTTACGACCATCATTTGTGCCTGAAGAGGGAGCTGGCGGATGGCCAACAAATACCGTGATTTCATCGAAGGGCAAAAACCCGGGATAAAAATACTCTTATACTCGAAGGTCTGTGGACGGTCAGCGCTCTCTGCAAATCTATGTCATATCTCTGAAGAGCTCCGAGAGATCAAAATCGAAGGGGGGACAGGTTGTGTGAAAAGATGCGGGTCTTTTATACTCGGGTGTTGCGGTTCAATGATGAACTCCGCCATTGAAAAGACCACGCACATGACATACAGACATAAATACCGCTGTCTCTAAACAGTTCTCACTTACGTACTAAAATGAGAAACATCTTAAAATCCTATAATACATTTAGCACTTCGGTACTTTGTCCTTAAATTATTTTCACTTCTCGACCACTCTTTTTCTTTTCCATCTCACCTCAACTTTCTTCGGACTCTTACATTGCTTTTAGCTGCAGAGAGCTGAGTATGATCCTTGGAATGAAAAAAGGCGGTTGGGAAGGGTGGAGGGGGGGGGGTTGATTTTAGGGAAGACACGATCCAGGTAATCTAAATGGCTGGAAAAAGGCCTTGGATAATTTAATGCTTGGAGAAAATGTAGTAAATTTTAACTGAGCAAAAACCCGGTAAAATTTCAAAATGGGGTAAAACCCCAAGAAAAAAAATTTTATGCTTCGAAAAAATCTTCATCTAATTATCTCAGAAGCGTTCTTTTCACGAGGGATGTCTCCGTGCATGGGTCATTTCTTTCCCTTTTCCTTCTGAAGGATATTTCCTGCTGTCCTCGATGACAAGAGCTGAATTTAATCTTCAGTCTTATCGGTTTCCAAGTTATACCAGACTTGAGTAACTTCTGATCCATCTGCAGGAGACCACCTCCGTGCTTTCTAGAATTGTAAGTGTGGACAATACTCTCGTGAGTTACTGGACTTGAAACTCAGTCTCATTCTATACCATGGCACACATCGACTGTGGAAAATAAAATCAACTTTGACATTATTTTTCCACTCGACCTGAAGGTTCTGCCACTCAAAAATCTGATCGGGGGTGTTGAGTTATGTTTCTCCAGCAAAGAAAATCTGGAATCACCTTCGGGTCATTTCGCTGCGTCAGTTTTCTTACACTTGAACATATAGAACAAGAAGGTTTAGCAGAATTTTCGATATTATGCTATGTGGTCGTTTTATACGGTAAAAAATGGTAGGCTTGAATCAGAATGTGTTGTGCGATGCTATGTTATCAAATATTTTTTTAAAATACCATGCACAGTTCAAGTATGTACGTTGTATTAATCGGTATTTCAAATCGATTAATAGAATTCTGTAATAACCGAATATTTATGCAAGAAGCATACTGTTCAAAACAAAATACAACGTATTCATCTGTTTACCCCTTCGGCGATTCGGTACTCTGGAAGCAACACAGCAAACGTGAAGTTTCAGTCAGTGACCTACACGAAGTTGAAGACAGAACAGTACTCTGAGCCAGTCGCACGGCCAACGGTACCTTTCTTTGATTAGCCACATGGGGATGGAAAGGTTTATCGCATTAGCAACTGATTTCACGACGATGAGAGGCTTTGCCCGAAACAAACTTTAAACTACGTCCGGTTTCGGAGTTTCACCCGTGGAGAATTTGATAGAAAAAGGAGTTGGTACTACAACATAACTTGTTGGAGTAGGCTATTAAGTTATGGAGCATTTATCGAGACCATGCATGCGAAATCCTCGCGCCCTTTGTTGTTTATTCCGTATAAAACATGTACTTTTTAAAGACAGTAAACGTTTGAATCTATCCAGGTTAAAATTCATATCATTACGTGTCATGAATGGCAAAAATGGCTGAGCCAGCAAAAAAGGGGTAACAAGAGAAGGTGAACTTTACATCGGGATAACTTTTTTCTTCCCTTCTGTAACTCCATTTCCAGGGCATACCTGGGATTTGGATCCCCCTCCAGTCTAGTAAAACAGACACGCACGGACTCACGCACAGACACACGCACACTGCGGATGCGGGAGGGCGGGAGAAAGATCAATAGGTTCCCCCCTACCTCAGGTTCCCTTCCCCCCTTCCCCACCAGGTTCCGTTTCCTCCCGTGCGACTCCTACCTAGAACCCGAGTTTCTCGCGTTTTTCTTTCTCCTCAACAATCTTCTTGTCACCCGTCTTCTTCCCACCCACCTCCTTGTCACCCATCTTCTTCCCACCCACCTCCTAGTCACCCATCTTCTTCCCGCCCACCTCCTCGTCACCCATCTCCTTCCCACCCACCTCCTCGTCACCCATCTCCTTCCCACCCACCTCCTCGTCACCCATCATCTTCCCACCCACCTCCTCGTCACCCATCTTCTTCCCACCCACCTCCTTGTCACCCATCTTCTTCCCACCCACCTCCTGGTCACCCATCTTCTTCCCACCCACCTCCTTGTCACCCATCTTATTCCCACCCACCTCCTTGTCACCCATCTTATTCCTACCCACCTCCTCGTCACCCATCTTCTTCCCACCCACCTCTTTGTCACCCATCCTCTTCCCACCCACCTTGTCACCCATCTTCTTGTAAACCATTTTGTCATCGACCTTTTTCTCACCAACTTCACTCACTTTCCTGTACCCCATTGTTTCGCCGACCTCCGACCCATGTTGCCACCCACCCTTTTTGTCTTCCAACTTCACGATTGCCCAGTCACAGTACGTCGGGTGGCATGAAATGAACAAGAGATGTATTTGACATGGCTAAGGTTTTTTTTATCGTTTTGCTTTAAACTCCTCTGGGGTCCCCTAACTGCACGTCATAAATACAAAAAGACAACAATCGGGAATGTAATTTAACAGACAAGTCTCTCTCTCTCTCTCTCTCTCTCTCTCTCTCTCTCTCATTAATATGTGATTATCTGGAAAACAAGTTATAATAGTATAGCTTGTTGTGTACATAAAAAAAAACTCGGATCCATGGCAACTTGAGTGAGGAACTGTAAACTAGTTTCCTCAAATCAAAGGCCCTACCATCTATTACTCTAGTAACCAAATATACTTATATCATATAAATTCCTGGGAGAAAGAGGAAACAATGAACGGAAAGCAAAGGCATAAATTTTCTCCTCTTTCTCGGCATGCCAGACCATGGCATCGGAATGCTAGCCAAATCTGATAGCTCAGCTGCCAAATGATTTTGAAAACCTGCCCAATGAACAGATTCTATGACGGAAATTAATATCGCACTCTTCCGAAAGCAAGTTTTACGAGACTGGGTAAATCTGTTAAATGAACACTTGTCAGTTGGTGCACTCCAGTACTATCAAGCCTCGACTGAGTAGAAACCGGACTTTAGGCCCGAGTTTTCTGAAGACTTGATAGACCTCCAAGCTCGCTCTCGGCACATCCTGCCAACTACCGGTTTGGTGTAGCGTTCGTCTCTTCTGTTCCTGAGCCTGAGCCTGAACTCTTGAAATCGTTCATGAAACTGAAGCCGTTTTTGTGGGCGACTTTCCCTCTGGATCTTACAAACTCGAAAGAGAAGATATTTTCACCACTTCTGGATATTTTCGTTACCGGAGCATTTCAAGCGAAGATTACGTTTTGAACCCTTTTTCAGTTAGACTGCTGCAAATCATCTTATTTTCTCTCGCAGAAGCAAATTCCTACTTGGGGAAGGAACCCCCCCAACCCAGACCTATCAGCTGATGTGAAATCCCTCCGATTAGAAAGCCTATCTACTTTTTGCTGTTTTTGAAAACTTTTCTCTTAACGAACAATTATTGAAGTTATACTGAGATAAATTCGTCTACGTTTACATTAATTTCCGGGAGATCGGTAGAAAAACTGAATGTCACTCCTACCTTTTATTCGCAGTCTAAGCTTAAACACACAGAAAAATAGAATTTGGGGATTTCATTTTGAAATATTTAAACACGGGGATGAGAGCGGTTTTGTAATCCTTGTGAATGGTCAACCTCTTCAAAGATAGTCCACAAGTATGTGTATAGATATATTTACATTTATACATACATACTACATACATACACACACATATATATAAATATGTATTATATATATATAATATATATATATATATATATATATATATATATATATATATATATACTCTCATTCTGCTACCTTTTCGGGAACCAATATGCCCCGCTGTCACTTACACCAGACCCCGAAAGTTCGCCAGAAGTACCAGTAAAGCCCACTTCAGCGTATAGGGCAATGGCATATGGCATTTACTGGCAATCAGGTCGCGAATCCAAGCACTCAGCAGACCCGTATTGCTAAATTCCCCTTCAGTGGAGACCTGCGGAGTAATGAACGGATTTTGCCGTTGGCGTTTGGACTTACCAAGGATAATTATCTCGCGTATCAGGCCCACAAGTTTTGTTGGAAGTTTCTGAACGCTTGTGTGTTTTTTTTTAATGGGTGGATTATCAAAATGACGGTAACATCAAAGCGGGCCAAGATGGCCAGTCAAGCTTGAGTAAATCTATACTGTTGTACACATACCAATAAAAATGAGGGTAATATAAGAGTGTCGAGACGGAAAGTCCAACAGTAGGCAGAACGAGAACACCATGAGCGCTGGGTAGGGCCAAGGGCAATTTCATTCTGCATACTTTACAAGCGCCAATATTGAGACAGACGTCCCTACCCCAAAAGATTATGATAATTATAATAATAAAAGGGAAGAAATAAAATATATATATATATATATATATATATATATATATATATATATATACATAAATACATACATACATACATATGTATATATATGTCTCTCCTGCCTCCCCCTCAATTTTCAGTATTTATGGGTTAGAAGAGCAATGTGCCGCCAGAAAAGAAGGTGCATCAGACAATATTATCCACCTTGGAAAGTGAATTTTTCCAATGAATAAAAATTAAGAGAAAATAAGTTCCTCTTGACAAAACTAATCTTGAGGTTGGATAATTATTACTTATAATATAATATCGTACAGCAGGAAAATCTTGGGGTAAAAGATTTTAAAGAGCCAAAAAATAGGATTTGTTGTACCTAGAACTTTAAATTTAAATAAAATATATTAATATAAACCTATTACAGCCAATCAGCATAGGTAATGCAATTTAATTATTTTAAGAATTCTGAAAAAATAAAGCCAATAGTACAAAGTTAATTTTTTTAAACTGAAATACTTTTTACGACGTACAGACCACCTATTATTATACTACAAAATTTACTCAAGGAACCGAAAGGAAAAATATTTAAGAGTACAAAAAATGCACCTAAATAAAGAAAAACAAATCTTCAAATGAACTAAAAAATCTAATTCTTTACAGCGCCGAAATGCTACAATAAACATAAATATTTAAAATGAATGAAGTACCCACCACAGCTCCAAACTTTTGTTTGGTGTCGTAAATGCGTCTAACCAGAAGCAACCGTACAATCAAAATGCTAATCCTACCTCCTGTTTGGAACTGCCGGAAGTGTACTCGACAGTATGCTAAAATACAAAGGGCCTTTTGTCCCGACTGCAAACATTTCTTTAATATATTATTATACAAGTACAGCGCCAAAGGAAATTCTTATTACGTACAAACCCTTTCGAGAAAAGGCTCTAAAACTCAAAGCATTTGCATATAAATATATTAATAAGCATCTTTTTGACAGGGTCCTTGTCATAAGTATGAACATACAATTATAGACGATTGAACGATTTTTTAAATATTTTTTTATTCAACGATTTTTTTAAAATGTTTTTATTCACCGATTTTTTTAAAGATTTTTTTATTCAACGATTTTTTGTAAACATTTTTTTTTCAGTTTTAATTTGTCAACCTGCTGAATCAAGCCAATGTTGATTTCCTTTCGTGCAGCAAGATGAGTTTTATGTAAATGAAGACTATGGTAACGAATGAAGAGCAGACATCACAGTTCGTCGAATTACGTTGAAGTTTTGCTATCTCGAGACAGCTGGATTTACTTTAAATTCTCAGACGAATCTTGACAGCAAACATTACTGTGTATCCAATTAAAGTCTACTAATATACAAAACAATTCACAAATAACATTCACGAACGTGACATTTTTGTGCCTGGTTAACGATTTACCACATTTTATAAGACGCAAAAGAATGGATGCGGAAAAATGCTCTGATAAACATAAGACTGTATCCCTTTAAAGGAAATATTTCATAGCGCAATGTGACGTTATACGCGGACAAATGTATCTCCCTGCAGAGACAACTCGTGGAACACCGAGCATATGGAAAACGATATAGAATTGTGCAGTTCCCTGGATACCATGCATTAACAGTTCACCATTTCGAAAAATTCTCGCGTCTGAATTTTACAACTGGAAATTTAATGCAGCGTAATTCTGATAAAGCCCTCGGCATAAATCATTTTCATTTTAACCAGCTTAATGTGGGTCATACGGCAAAAAAAAAAAAAAAAAAAAACCTGTGGGATATTTTTTTTGATATGCTAAACATGCGTTAGGAATTGAATTGAATATAAAATTAAGGCCAAAGCCCAAGCACTGGGACCTATGAGGTCATTCAGCGCTGAAACGGAAATTGACAGTAAAAGGTTTGAAAGGTGTAACAGGAGGAAAACCTCGCAGTTGCACTGAATCAATTGTTAGGAGAGGGTGGAAAGTAAGATGGAAGAAAGAGAATATGAAAGGAGGTAGAGTAAAAGGAACGAAAGGGGTTGCAGCTAGGGACCGAAGGCACGCTGCAAAGAACCTTTAGTAATGCCTACAGTGCACCGCATGAGGTGCACTGAAGGCACTAACCCCCCTATGGGGAAACATGCGTTGTCAGGCACGGTAACTAATCTGGTTACTTCGACCTGCTGTCATGCCAAGGACTACAGACGTCGACTGCCATATTAATTCAAAACAATGAAATGACACTTCGTTCAGCCGCTGATGATAATTTTATCCAAACCTGATCTAAGCGTCGGTGATTTATCTTTTAAGTATGGGGTCAAGTCCGCCATGTGAGGGAAAACTTTTTTTCTTGAAAGAAACACTTGACCATCGTAGCTAAGTGCTGAATGGGCCTCCTTGGCTTTTGTACTTAAGCTTTAGTCCTAAATTCCATATTTGTATCCTTCCATCCTTAATATTACATATTCACACCTCGAAAGATTTTATTGTTCGCTTAGTCGCTCTAACAATGTTTTCCTTTTTACCGTCCTTTTTCCGCCACTGCTTCTTGCTTCGTGCTGAACAGCAATGCAGACAACCGTATTTCGACGTAATTTAAATCTGCCATAAAATTTTAAATCTATCAAAACTCTCACTAGCTCGGATCGTAAAAATTGCAACGGTTAATTTTGGTTCAGATCGTAAAAATAACCAACGCTTAATTCTGGCTCAGATCGTAAAAAAAATGCACTTAATTTTGAATCAGATCGTTAAAAAAAGGCTTAATTTTTGGCTCGGTTCGTAAAAAAACTTAATTTTGACTCAGATCGTATAACAAAACGCCAGTTAATTTTGATTCAGATCGTATAAATAACCAACGCTTAATTTTGGCCAAGATCTTATAACAAGAAAAGCTTAATTTTGGCTCAGGTCGTATAACAAAACAACGCTTAATCTTGGCTGAGGTCTTTAAAAAAAAAAAGGCTTACTTTTGGCCTAGATCGTAAAAAATCTGATTTTCAGCTCAATAAAAAGGCTCAATTGTGGCTCATATAGTAAAAAATGAAGAAAAAAAACTTAATTTTGGCTCAAATCGCATAGAAAACTCACATCTGACATGATACAAAATTATTAAACTGAAATATGACATGGATTACTACCATCGTATGTTTTGCACGTACTTAATTACACTCATGTATGTGTGTGTGTATTGTGTGTGTGTGTATTGTGTGCGCGTGTATGTGTGTGCGCGCGCGCGCGTTATCCATCCCTTCTCAAAAGTAGCGAGGCCTCCAGCATACATGATGAGATACCGTCCGACGCCGGCCATTAACTTAAAGTCATCTCATAACAACCTACCCAAAAAATTCTTATCCCCGGTAAGTCGACCTTAAGGCAGACATTAATAAGTGCCTCTCGTCTCTCGCATGCGCTCCATTTTCTTTTTCCTTTCCCCGGATAATATGCATCTTTTTTTTTTTTTTTTGATTCTCAAAAGTTTGTTCCGTCTGTTCATCCAACGTATCCTGCCATCTCGTCGTTCCTTGCGAGATTTTTTTTCACTCTGCGTTCGTTTGCTTTTTCTATGCACAAGTACTTTTCCTTTCCATGACCTCAATTTCAAGTCAGAAATTTTCATTTTTATTGTTTTATTTCGTGTATTTTCTTTGGTTCGTGACATGACGATAAAACGGACTTCCCATCCATACGGTTTACAAAGTCATAAATTACATTAATTTTCGTAAACTTTATAGTAAACTTAACGTAATTTTGGGGGTGATTTATTCCGACAACAAAAACTAAATACGAATTTAATTCCATTAATATCTATTAGGGATTTCGGAGGGGAATTTTAATCAATTTCACCAACAAGAAAGATTACAACGTTATTGTGACAGATGGAAATCAACATGGCTGTCGTAAATCTAAAACTGCTTTTGAAACGATATCTACACTTTTTAATTTAAAAAAGATGACATTCGCCGATATAGCAGATCAGCAACGGGCAAACATGACGAACTACAGTACATACATAACATTCCCCTAGAAATAAACTAATATCTCGGAAGGTTCCTTCAGACAACTTTCACTAAATCTCTAGTGTGCCTCTTAACGCTCCGCTTGTCTTGCATATTTTAACTGCTATTAACACTAATTTACTAAGAAAAACGCCGAACTTGCATGGCCACAGAGTATAACACTTTCCTTTTAACAATTAAACTGTGCAAAATACGTGCTAACATGAATAAACGCACAAAACACTAACACAAAATATTCTCTTGATGAAACTGCTTAATGACAACTGTACCGAAGGAAAATTATTTCTGATGGAATGTGATTTCATGGCAATATTTCATGCATAGCCAAGCATTCTCATTTCTTAGCTTTCTTTCTGAGAGTAGTTACTACCTTAACATTGAAATCGAGAACAACTTTTGCTGGAATTATATTCTTTCAAAAGAATTGTTATAACATTTTTCCTTTAATGTAATTTTTGTCTGAAATCTTTAAATAAATAAATAAGCTATATATCGTCTACATCCATTTCTGAACAATGATGGTTCAGCGTTTCCGAGGATGCGTCGAAATACATATATACATAAAAATTATATATATATATATATATATATATATATATATATATATATATATATATATATATATATATATATATATATATATATATATATATGCGTACAATTTCTACATATTATTATTATTATTATTATTCGTAGTAGTAGTAGTTTCATATAAAGTCAAGTAGTGCAGCAGATAATTGCATATTTCATAAGAATCGTTCAGATAGTGAAACAAGCATGAAATTTTGCACAAGTGCTCTTTAAAGTTCCCTCTATCAGAAAAGGGCGCTGGCCACGCAAAAAATTTAATATGGCGGCCAAATTCCAAGATGGCGGCCAGTATCGACAGATTTTGGCTAATTTTTCACTAGAATGGCATGTATTTGCTTCTAGCAATATGGTAAAGCTCTTCCATACTATTTCTTGTGAATATTATGTTTCTGTAGCTTCCCAGTACAGTTTACCTTTAAATATGGGGGCTATATGGCTGCCAAGAAAAGGTAGAAACAATAATTATAATGAGAAATAATGCCCGTTCAACAATTATCGTTTTAAGCATGGATCTTGGTTTCTGTGGTTTTAGATCCTAATGAGGCCATCTCTTTCGAATAACTCATCAATTTTGAAGGAAAATTAATAAATGTAAAAGAGTGTATGTCTGCACACAACCAGGGCACACTGGTGACATCACTGCTGTGTAACTCAGCATGGGGTTCAGTGCCAGCTAATCCAGCTTTACTAATCCTGTAGTCTTAGACTAGTAGTTGTAGTATAGTTTAGTTTAGTGTCCCAAATGCTTTCTAACAGCCCCAGACCAGCTATAGTTAGATAGCCGCACCTGAATAGACAGGATGTGCCAGCGCGGGAGAGCCGAGCCAAGGGTATGGGGGCTGTACATGATGGTTCATGTACTTACCCGGATGGTGTACAGATCACACGGGACTTAAATGGCACTGGATGAATGATCGGGCTAGGTGTAGGGAGACCGAACCTAGTTGAATCCCATACAGGAATGTGTGCTTTGTTTAAGGTGGTAAAAGGATAACCCCTCGGCCTTAATCAAAAGTGAAATCATGGCAGAATGTGATGCCAATCCAATATTGAGCAGTAGAAAAACAAACTGGAGTTTGTGTTGTCTTTGTCAGAAGGACAAAAGAGGTGAGCACTTGACATCACCTCCAAGTCATCATGTCCTAGACCATGATGGGTACACAATGCTGGCAAGGAACATTCCCATGTTCAGTGAAATTAATGAAATGCCACTGATAATGGATCCAGCAAGGCTGGATGAAGGTGATGGCATAGAGGCCACTCTCAGGAAAAATGCAGCAAAATACCATGTGAACTGTCGCTTGTTGTTTAACAACACTAAACTGGACCGTGCAAGAAAGCGACAATCCAATGACCAGACCAGCAACACTGAGACTAGTCGTGCAAAACTGCGCCGAACCAGTCATGACAATGGCACATGGTGTTGTCTATGGAACTTGTGATATTCCTACTGATCAGGTCCTTCCGTGAGGCCAATTTTGTCCTCTACTGCCAGGCATTGCATGAGCTGATACCCTACTTCTTTTCCAACAATAATACAAACTATGCTCGTTGGCTGCCTATTCACCTCAGGGACATGCTTACCCTAGAGAGTTCACACCCAGAGTTGCACAAGGAGTTCAAGACTGGCAACTTTGTTGTGCACAAGACCAGTCGCCAGTTCTCAGCAATGGCTCTTGACCAAGCTCATGAGCAGACCAATGCCTTTATAAAGGCTGATGGCGGAGCCATTGGGCTGACTGAAGATCCGTCAGCACTCAGAAGATGGATGGTGGCTGGCCCAGAGATCATCCGCTTGGTGTCTGCATACGAAACAGAGGTTCAAAGTAAGGAGTCTAATGAGCAGACAACACACCATGAACAAACACCTCATGCGCAGAAGACATTCTTGGAGAGAGTCAGCAAGCTGTCATTGGCTTTGCAACACTTGGGAAGTCCTTTTCAGGAAGAGAGCCAGGATCTGTATTCCATTGACAACAAAGACATTGTCCACCCCAGCTCAGCAGAACTTCTACAGACACACCTTGACAGAGGCCGCACTAAATTTCAGAAGTTTTCAGACTCTTTGGCAAACAATGCAGTCTCCTTCTATGAGCCGATAAAGAAGAACAGAACTGACTTCTTCAGGCAAGAAGCTGCTCCTGTAGAACAGTCAAAGCAGAAACTTCTGAAGGAGGATTGCCAGCTTTTCTCAAAGCTATTTATATCCTGTCAGAGCCGTGAATGTGATCTGCAGGAATTCTTCCAGCACGAGAATCAAACATTCCCAGCTTCCCTTAGTGAGGGTGGTAGGCTGTACACATGTCAGAAGTCTCAGCTGACCTCGGTCCTGGAGAGTCATGTTACACTAGAAGACAAAGAACCAAAGACTGATGTCCTCATTGTAGATGGATCAGCTTTGGTCCATGCCTTGCCACCAAAGAAAGGAAAGACCTTTGAGGGCTATGCACTTTGCGACTTCTTGCCTGTGATACAATCCTATAGCAGCAAGTACACATCATCACATCTTGTATTTGATGTATACAATACATCCAGCCTCAAAGCTGAGACCAGGCTCCAACGTGGTCAAGGAGGAAGGCGCAAGGTGACAGACAAGAACACAATTCCATCCAACTGGCGCAATTTCCTAAGACACGATGCCAACAAGACAGAGTTGTTCCAGTTCCTGGCAGACAAAGTTGCCCAGATGTCTGCCACAAATGTTGTCATTGCCACGAAAGGGTCTGCTGTCCTCAGCACTCATGAGGCTAGTCTTCAGGGACTGGAAAAGTGCTCTCATGAGGAAGCTGACACCCGCATCTTTCTCCATGCCAAATATGCCACAGAACATGGAGCCAAGACCATCACGGTTAAAGCAAATGACACAGATGTTCTTGTCGTTGCAGTCAGTGCTTTCTCCACTCTCCACAATCTAGGGCTAGAGAAGCTATGGGTGGCATTTGGCCAAGGCCAGAGCCTGCGCTGGATTGCTGTGCATGACCTGTGCAACTCTCTGGGCCAGGAGAAGGTGAATGGCATGCTCTTCTTCCATGCGTTCACAGGCTGTGATACAGTGTCATCCTTCCGGAGCAAGGGCAAGAAGACCGCCTGGCAGACATGGAACATCTTTCCAGAGGCCTCCACTGTGTTCTCCAAACTGAGTCACTACCCTCTCAGAGTGGAAGAGAGTGACCTGAAGGTCCTGGAGAGGTTTGTCATACTTATGTATGAAAGATCCAGCACTGCTGGCACTGTGGATGAGGCTAGACTTGATATGTTTGCCAGAAAACAAAGGGCATATGAGGCCATTCCACCAACCAGGGGAGCTCTCCTCCAACACACCAAGCGTGCTGCGTACCAGGCTGGTTGTGTGTGGGGGCAGGCCACCCAGTGTCAGCCACAGCCAGAGAACCCTGCTGAGTGGGGATGGCAAAAGTCTGGTGAAGCATGGCAAGTCCTCTGGACAACCAACTCGCCCTTAGCCAAGAGTTGCCAACAGCTTACCAAATGTGGGTGCAAAGCAGGCTGTCGGGAAAGGTGCAAGTGCTACAAGCTGGGTCTTCCCTGCACAGCTCTGTGCACTTGCAAATGTGAAGTCTAGATAAATATTGCCCTCTCTTCAGTAGATAATCTAGCTTGAGCATCCAACGTGTCATGCTATGCCTACCTTCTTATCCTCGAATTTTTCAAAGGTGTAGGTTGAGAGACCTATACATAGATTGGTTGCGTTTAGTCCGTATTTCTCTTCTTTTCTTTTTATGGTTACAGTCTTAGACACAATGTTGTATGTGACCATACCATTACTATTTCAGTTGAAAATAGCATATTAGTTAAACTGTCTGATCACATGAATATACCATTAAATAAAAACAGTTGGTCTCTATGTCTGCTAGCGCTGTGGATAGAAAAAAAAACTTTTATGGCAACCATTTTGTACGCCATCTTGGTTACAATTCATTTAGTAAGGGTTTTCAATAAAATGTGTGGTATGGAACATTTTTATAACCTAAAAGTCGAGGTTTAAAAAAAAAAACTGGCATATTCCATCCAATAGATGCTCCCAAACCAGTGAATCTCAACATAGATGGCGGCCATTTTGAAAAATAGCCGCCATCTTGGATTTTCAGGTGGCCAGCGCCCTTTTCTAAGAGAGCGTAGTCTTAGGAATGTTTGTGCCAAATTTCATGCTTGTTTCACTATCTGAACGATTTTTACAGCAATCTGCTGCACTAAAGGCCTTCATATGAAACGCGCCAAATGGCCATAACTTTCAGAAACACTTCTTGAAACGTTCAAGCCCACGCGAGGAGGAGGAGAGAGCCGCAGAGAATAAAGACCTGGCATTTTCAGAAGGCAGGAAAAAAAATCTGCAAAAGAAGTAGAAAAGATTTATGACAGCTTTCCCGAAAGGATTGTGCTGCAACGCCATATTTCACGTATTTCCAAAAATGATCGCCGACATGCTGCTCCTTTTAGACCAAGATCCATTTATTGGAGAGATGCTACAATTGTGAGAGAATTTATAGTTGTACGTGTATCCAAAGAGAGAGAGAGAGAGAGAATACAGGACAATTACATCATGTTAATTAAATAATTAAGTCTCAGATTCAAGGGAAAAACAATCCGCAAAAGTTAGAAAACAGATAACAAGGAATAAGAGAACATCCAGATAAAGTCCGACGTGATGCTCGATCTCTGTTACCAAAACCTGATTCAAACCGTAAAGGTGAAGGTGATTTGATTAGGGTGCATACTTAAGTACCCGAACCCCTTATTCTGATTCCCACAGGCATTCGGAGAACGAATGGCATCAGTACTTGTGCTGCCGGGTAAGAATCTGGATGCGCGTCGATTTTTAGCAATGCCTCTTCGAAGAGTTTGCGAATGATTTTACTGCAATTGCTGCTGCAGATAATGAATCTTACATAATCTCACCCGAGTGGTTTTCGGGTCTCAAAGTGACCCACTGCCACACGCAACAAAACGCTGAGATTTATTCCAAGTTTCAGTAATGTTCTCTCTCTCTCTCTCTCTCTCTCTCTCTCTCTCTCTCTCTCTCTCTCTCTCTCTCTCTCTCTCTCTCTTCTTGAACTGAAGAGAGGTGAATAAGCTTGTTTCAGATGTTAAAAATCATGGCCGATTGTAAGCCGGATGATAAGTGCTCTACTTCAGTTTCTATGGAAGGCAGATTGAAGATTAAAAAAAAAAAAAAGGCGACGCTTGGGTTTACTGAGAGAGAGAGAGAGAGAGAGAGAGAGAGAGAGAGAGAGAGAGAGAGAGAGAGAGAGAGAGAGAGAGAGACTCCTGAGGGCTTACATGCGGTAAGTGACCTAGAGGAAACACAAAAGATTTGTGAAGACTCGCTCCTTGAACCTTTGTCCGCTATTCAGATATGGGGAAAAGGGGTTACCTTGAGGGCTCTCTCTCTCTCTCTCTCTCTCTCTCTCTCTCTCTCTCTCTCTCTCTCTCTCTCTCTCTCTCTCTCTCTCTGTAAACCTAGACATAATCTTTCTCACGCTGGTAAGACAACTGTTTATACATTCTATTCTAGGGTGAAGTAAATATTGTCTGAGTCTCTCATTGGTAGGGTAATTCAGGTAACATTAAGAACCACATTACTGCCTCTCATTCTTTTTGTTATCTGTTTTGCAGAAAGTATGTAAGATACTCTGACGGTGCATATATGACGGCCATTTTTCTTCTTTGCTCAGTCTAACACTTATTTTTCCTTTACATATTTCTACTAGTTATCTAATCAGCTACAGGAGGAAACTAATATGCCTCCAATGCGAACTGAAATGCTCTGAAAACTCAGGTGTAATAAAAAGAAAGTTACTAATAACATACATAAATACATACACGAAGCAATGCAAAAAAAAAAAGTTTACGATAAAAATCGGTAAAATGGATGGCCTTCCCAGACCTCGTAACTCTTGGCAACGTCGCGCAAATAAAATGACCGTATCGAGACGTGTATCGTACCAGCAGCGATGCTTGACCATTATTTTCCGGCATCAATAACATCAGTAAAACTGTCTCTGTATTACAAATAGACCCGCAAGCTATTACCATCATTCACATCAATGAAGGAACCGCTATGTCTTTAAGGCCAATAAATCTTGTCTTTCCTTAGGCACCTTTTCAACAGCCTAGACGAGAAATTGTCTGCGATGGTCAGTATATTTTTGTATGACGTCAGTGCATTATCTCAGGAAATTGGTTAGGAAACGAGAGAGAGAGAGAGAGAGAGAGAGAGAGAGAGAGAGAGAGAGAGAGAGAGAGAGAGAGAGAGCAGGTGCATTATCTCGAGACAATTGGTAGAAAACGAGAGAGAGAGAGAGAGAGAGAGAGAATGCAGTACTGCAGTGAAGATTCTATGATAACGAATATATTGTTTGCCCTTTCACTAGGGCTTAAGACTGAATGAAAGGAACACAAGTTACCCTGGGCAATTAAACCACGTTACCCTAGGTAATAAAACCCATGATGATAAAAGCAGACGTGACCTCATTTATATTATATGGCCTCCGCTTCGTTCTGGTCCTCATAAAATCATATTAATTATGTTCTGGTCCTCATAAGATGGTTTTAATTATAAGTTATTTTATTCAAGCTGATCGAGAACGCTCATTTAGTTTCCACGAGAACCCTCATTCAGTTTCCATTTGAAAATATAATAACTTCGAGTAATAATATTCCCCTTCTGCCCCCCAATCGAGGCTAATGCTGAAAAATGGAGACCCCACCAGCGATTACCTTACGCACGAAACGGTAATCTCTGTTACTTCATAATTACGGGCCTTTTTAACTCCTCGGTGCCTCTCGAGGCCCCATTAGACGCGGCCTTGAAAACCCCCTAATATCTTTGCCTCCAAGTTAAATGCAGGCCATGAGCTCAAGAGCAGAAGTTCCTTTTGTGTCTAATCGCTGTCAGTAGAGTTCTTCCAAAAGCTGATGCGGTTTTTTTTTTCTTTCCAGCGGTAAAGCTTAGTCCGGAGTGGAGGTAAAAGTTATCCCCAATTCCTATCTTTCTGAGGATTTCAAGACTGCTGGGAACGTTGGTGATCTAAACATCACAGTCTGATATATATATATATATATATATATATATATATATATATATATATATATATATATATATATATACATACACACACACACACACACACATATATATATATATATATATATATATATATATATATATATATATATATATATATATATATATATATAAGTATAAGTTCAGTGAATAATGACCTCCCTTACCAGCTACAAGAGACCCGCGATCGTTCCCAAGGCGTAAGGTTGGGTAAGGATAAAGTCCTTGGGCATGTTATTCAACAATCCACTGTTCCCTTGATGACTTAACCAGTAAATTACGTGCCAGGTATTTAGCAGACTGTAGTGGGTCGCATCAAGGTTGGAAAATAGAATAAGGCTAGCCAGATCATCCCAAAATGACTTGCTAAGAAACAGGGTTACCCTCTGAGGCTAACCCCTTTAATGGAAAATGGCGTCGAGTGAAAAAATGTATGAATACATAGGCAATCGTGTATACATTTAATATGGACACAACCAACGTCTAACGGCGTTAGTAAAAACAGCTGCCCAAAGAAATCCTAGTCTAGAGTAATGTTCTTTTGAGCTCTTATTTCCATGTCAAATTCGACAATCCACTGCTATAAATGCAAGATTGCAAGATTAATATTTTTGCATTTCATCGTCCCTTTTCATAATACATTACTGGAAAACTTAACAGTGTACTTTTACATATTCTAATAAAGGAATGAACTTTAATAAACTCTTAATAAGTGTGTTATAGGTTTCCTAGTTTATATCGTGAAAGTAAATATACTGAAGCACCTCTAATTTCCATAAAATGCCAATCGGACCATTTGAAAATGAACTTGCACGTCACACACCTGATCGAACTGGTCGGTGGATGTTAAGCACCTTTTGATCTGGTCGGTGCTTGGATGGGTGACCAGCAAGAAATGTCAGACGCGGTCAGCAAGTCAGCCTTTTGGCACTTGTGAGGCAGGGCGAGGGGCTTGAAACCTCACCTCTAAATGACTTCCCCTCGAGAGGGAAAACGGCTGTCTTAATAAAAAAATAAAAAAACGCAGTGATGATGATGAGGAGATTAATGAGGAGAGACAAGGAGGGAGGAGGAGCTGGAAAAAAAGAGGAGGAGGAGGAGGAGTAAAAAGAGGAGGAAAAATAGGAGGAAGAGGGGGAGGAGGAAGCAGAGAAGTGGATGATCTATAAAGCAAGAAAAATGAAAGGCAACAGCATAAAATGTTTGCTTTCCAAAAGCACATAAAAAAACGATACTGGCTTCGTTATCTGTAAATGCGTTACATCCTAATAGCCCTATTAATGCAACGAAATGCTACCCATTAAAATTCATTACACCTCGTCATAAGCTATTATAATAACAGCGGTCTCTTTTACACTTTTTGTTAGGTCTTTGTCTGACTTGTCACGAATAGTGAAACACACAGAGGGACACAGTTAAGACAGGCTTAGTGGGTCCCGAGAGAAGCTTAATTTTTTATTACGTACTACAAGTGTTTTTGTCTTTCAGTTCCCTTGTAAGTCAGATCCTTCCTCTTACAAGAATCAATATAGAAAACTGTTTTTGCCTTTATTTGTTTAAACTCTTCTTTCTAAAAAAAAAACAGTTGTTTAAACTCTTCTTTCTAAAAAAAATAAAGAACCGATAAATGAATTAATAAAAAGTATAATCTATCATAACATAAAAAGTTGAATTTTCGCAACAGCTCATCACAAATATTCTGTCATTCTGTCTGTCTGTCTGAGTTAAAATTACCCTAATAACCAATAAGCAATAATACCACATAAAACCTCCAGAAAAGGTCATAGCAACTCCACATTTCCAACGCCGCATTTCACTGCATTTCCATTATGCTAACAAGCCGAAAAAATTTATACCCCTTTGAACGGTCTAACACCAATAATGCTTGTTTTCCTTCGCAGGGGAAAGAATGCCCGAGAGCGTGCGTGCGAGGGAGGCATTGGACGCCCACGAAGAGAGAGAGAGAAAGACTAAATCTTCAGAAACACCGCTGCGTGGGCGCTGCTTCTTCGACGCTGGAATGAGAGGTGCGTGTACACCAGCACCGTCGATTTAGGCGTTCGTGGTTCTTCCCTGAAATGGGAAGGGATTTCCGGGGTTATCCGAATCACGATGGATGCCAGATCGACGGCTTCTGAAGGAGGAGTTTTCTGACGTGGAAATGGACTGAACCGGGCTATTAAGTTGTCGCTGCGATAGTTTATCGAACAAAAAAAAAAAAAAAAAAAAAAAAGAGATAATGACACTAATGTTTAATTTTGGAAAAGAACATTGACAAATCTTTTGTTAAATCTGGTTTTGAAACGACGAGTCCACTGGCCGCGTGATAATGTATAGCATACGAGAGTATTTCTTGCTAGCACTGTCATCAAACTAACATAATACTTTACTGATAATCAAAACACCAACTTTGCCTTTTAATAACAATAATCAAAATCCCGACCACCTCCTAATGCCGTGACTGTGTCTTAAGGAGCGCCAAAATCTAAAAAAAAAAAAAGGACAAAAATGTGACACTGAAAGGAACGAAGTTTAGAAAAATGACCGGCTTTTAGCTAATGCAAGGCGGTGGAAGAAAAAGGGGGCATTTGAAAGAAACCTAATTGTGAACCTGACAGTCAGTCGCTCGTGCACTCGGATAAATGAAAGAAGACGAATGCGACGTGGCGCTGCTGAAGAAGGAGAAGAAGAAGAAGCGGAAGGACGTCAGGAGAATGACGTGTCTCCCCTGGCTCCGGCTGAGGCGTCCCTCCATCCTGGGAGCGCGTCCCATGATTGCAGGATGTCTCCTCCTGATTACTGCCTCCGTCATCATCACTCTGCATGCAGGTGAGTGCTCCTCAAATCTCTCGCTCGAAGGAGAAGCGAGAGATAAAAGACATTTGTCCTCATTTCGTTTTGCCGTGTCTCTCTCGTTTACTCAAGAGGCATACACTTTCGCCTTTTTTTTTTCTTGTTTTTTTTTTATATGCCATTTTCGAAATATAAGCTTTTAGTCAGCGGTGTCCGTCATCTCTCACAGAAAGCAAATGTATAAAAGATTCAGTTTTAATGAATTCTTTTAAGAAAAGGAAAAATTTGGTCCTTATGTTGACTTCAGAAAAAAATTTTCACAACAATTTTCTTCAGAATAATGCCACACAAGTAAATACTAAATACGAACAGCAGCTACACTCCGAGGGGAAAAATGCATAACTACAAAAAAACTATGCCATTTTCGAAATATAAGCTTTAAGTCAGCGGTGTCCGTTATCTTCTCACAGGAAACAAATGTATATGAGATTTACTTTTAATGAATTCTTTTAAGAAAAAGAAAAATTTGGTCCTTATGCTGGCTTCTGAAAAAAATTGTTTCACAATAATTTTCTTCAGAAGAATGCCACATAAGCAAGTACAAATACAACAGCAGCTACAATCCGTGGGGAAAAACTTCCTTGTACATTCAACAGCACGAACAAACAAACATGGTCGTAAACACCTCGGGAGTATTATGATGGTCATGACAACTTTACGACAGACGAAAGGCGCATACAATCGAGCAAGGGTGCTACTCAACCGTAATGTATACGAGTAAACGAGTAATTAAGCTCTGTATACATTATTCATTAGTGGATTCTCCCCGCAGAAATGAGGGGCTGAGTACGTGTCTCGCCAATGCATCCTTACTATCTTTTCTGATCTCGAGAGACTTATCTGACAGATACTTGTAATCTTATTATTCTTTAAACTATGGACGAATTTAATGTTAATATGTTGCTTTTATCTCTTATGTATCATGCATAATTTTTGTGTGTATGTATGTGTTACCCTGTTACAAAAATTTCTCGCTATGTAATCGTAGTGTCCGCTATACCGTGGATGAATGGGCACTAAAAGAACTACGAAAAGCGAAATTGAGACATTTGACGCAAATATTCACTAAATCACTCATGGTTTACGCCCACTTAAGTCTCTTGTTCAACTGGCTGTTAAATGATGCTCGCTCTGGGGAAAATACACCTATATTAAGACTTCGCTTCTAGATAAAACTGAATCACCATCCTAATAAAGATCTTGGAGATTTATGTCAACTTTTCCAAGTCCCACAGAGAAGAATAAATCATCATCGGGAGATAACGAGAGGATCTGTCTCCCCCCGCGGAAATTATGCTCATTCCGTGTCCTGTTTACGTGAGGATTATGCTCGCTCCATGGCCTTGTACCCAGAGGTCGTCACAGAAAGAGGACACACTCGTTTCATCGATAAAAAATACAATTCTCACACACACGGCACCCAGGGTGCCTCGGTAAAGATACAAACAATCCTCGGTTCAAAGGCTTGCGGCAGAAAACTTTGCATGACATTTACATAAATTGTGCTCTTGTCGTTCTTCTATTTTGCTATTCCTAATGATGAAGAGGTGTCATATCTCTGTGTGCGAGTGTGTGAGCGCACACGTGGGTGTTCTTAATACAAAATCAAACACCCACATGTATGTTCCAACGAGGAAAGAGGATCTACCTGAGAATAATAAGGCCCTAAAATCCAGGAGAGTTTCTAAAATTTCACTTTAATCCCTGGGTAGAAATTTGAAGATAGGAACCATATGCAAATTCCTATAGAACAATATTCCACATGACAGGTAAGGGTGCACCAAAACCCTAGGCGAATTAATGTCCTAAAAACATTTCAGTGACTTGCAATAATTATAAATACTAAAGAAAAATGTTTGGCTGATTCTCAACACTACTGTAACCTGGTGTCATTTTCATTTGCTACATTCAGACTTACCTTACAGCCAAGCGGGACGCTTTGGAAAGTTCTGAGATTACCACCCACATTCAGATCGCTTTTAATAAACCTTAGAACACGGGACATGACTCACCTCTCCTGAAAGAGTAAAAAATTATTAGTATTAACTTTTAAGATACTGAGGTAAATTTTAAAAAAAGACATTGGAAAAATTCCCGATTGTCAGCCAGTTTTTATTCTTGTTCGTCTTGATTTTAACGTAATTTTTAAAGCCTTTGGAGGCTTTAATTGTCACTAAGTTTCTGAGATATACCAGACTGATGGAATTTCACCTTCTGTTCAGACTGTATAAAAAAAAAAATTCAGCCAATTTCTTTCACTGACGATGACTTACCGTGTCTGCAAAAAGCCCTCTGAAATCCGGCAACGCTTTCACAATATAGCTAAACAATCTTTTACGTTGAAACAAGGGTAAACAACATTCAATATCTCTTAAGGACACGTCAGTATATTTCCCTTTCTCACTTTCCCTGATAATCACACTGGACGAGGAGATTCTCCGGACATGAGAATCATGGCTCTCCTTCACCAGCATCTTTTAGCCCAATTACTCAACCAACCCCCACCCCAACTCATCCCCCCTTCCTCCTACCTTCCCGGCCCAGCTCAGTGTGATTAATTCTCGTCTTAATTATAGCGTTTTATCCTTTACACTCCAGAGTTATCATCTGCCAAACCGGCCGGAATTTTATCCTCTGGGAATCCGTATTGCTTATAATTTATTGTCTGACTAGTTTATTGGTAATGATTATATGATAATGCAAGATCTGTTTGTGAATGCTAATACTATTCTGGTTTTAATAATATTCAAGCTCAGGTTCTCAGCTGCTTTCCCTGCAAGTACCCTAGAATTACCGGACCATCGACACTTAACTCTTGCAGACACGCTCTCATCCGAGAATGGTAATATATTAAGATTTAATTCTTATAAGTAGGACTTCAGTATATATAATCAATTGTTAGAAATGGTAATGCCATTATTATGGAAGTCATCACTAAACCAACAATGCAGGGCCATGTTATGTTTTATAAAAAATATAAATACAAAGGGACTGTATAATGACCCTTTTGTGAAAGCTTGAACCTACCTAACATACACATATAAAATATAACTGTCATTCTCTCTCTCTCTCTCTCTCTCTCTCTCTCTCTCTCTCTCTCTCTCTCTCTCTCTCTCTCTCTCTCTCTATATATATATATATATATTATATATACTATATATATATATATATATATATATATATATTATATATCTCTGCTCTCTCTCTCTCTACTCTCTCTCTCTCTCTCTCTCTCTCTCTCTCTGTTCATTCATACCAGACGTCTAAACACTCCACGAAAGCACTACCACACTGAGAACCTCTGTTCCAGCTGCTTGAATGCTTTCAAGCCCAGATACTTTCATATTTTGAGTCGTCTCTTCCTAACGCACCTCTAGAATAACCCCTTTAAAATATACTCATGAGTAGCATGAATCTTCAAATGGAGATACAAATCCGCATTTAGATAAATGTACATATATTTAAAGATAGATCTGTACAGATATCTCTCGGGAATCTCTTTGATTCCCTTTTTCATTCAGTGAGATTGAAAAAGGGGAATCGAACAGATTCCCGAAAGCTAGCTGTACTGATCTATCTTTAAATACAGATACATTTACATAACTTTGGATTTGCTTCCCCATAATCCCTTTGTTCAGTAATCTCCTTCAGCCTGTTCATGAAATGAAAAGGCGAGTCAAATAAGAGTCAATAGGTCCATTTCATTTATCAGATAATATCTTCCATCAAAAAAGGGGGTCGTTCAGCGCTGACAATAGCAAGCAAGCATTCTCACGGATTCTGATTAATGGCGTTGCTTTTGTGTTGACTGCATTGTCTTTCCGGTTTTTTTAAAAAACGGATAACTCTTTCATCATAACTGCCGGCGATCAGTTCACAATTTACTTTTGTTATAGCTAGTATATAATTACTGCAGTGATATTCAGGTATATTCTATACCTGTAACTAATATTTGCAGTTCAGCCTCAATAGACATCGACCCAACTCTTGCCTTTTTTTTTTTTTTCTGACGTCCAGTTAAGCGATTCTCTTTTCATAATGAAACCTGTAATGACTATATTTTTTTCTTAACTGACTTGGATTTTCAATATAAAGGAGGAATAGAATAGAAGGAGAAGCTGATAACAGATGAGGAGGAGGAGGAGGAGGAGGAGGAGGAGGAGGAGGAGGAGGAGGGAGGAGGAGGAGGAGGAGGAGGAGGAGGAGGAGGAATGCAAAAACGAGCAAATGCGGAACGCGTAGCAATTTAGCCCCTAAATGTTCCACTCCATTCTTCGATATGGCAGATAATTTTGGAGGACGACTTTCAGGCGCAATCGAGCTTCATTTTATAGAGAACAGAATGGGTCAGAAAATAAATAAGAAATCTAAAAAGAAAAAGAAAATATCGAAATAACAATTACTGTGAATTGTTGGTAGAAGAATATACAGAAAGCATGATAGACAAAATATGAGCGTGATAACAGAAGTTACTGTGGATTGTTGGCAAGGGAATGTGAAAGAGAAAATGGAAAACACCGTCAGCATGACAGAAAATGCAAGAGTAAATAACGATAATTACTGTCGCGTGTTGGTATGCGGAATCTGAACACAGCAATGTATAGAAGTCACGGTTGACACGTCTAAACCTTAAATGCAGTAGATAAATAAGACCTCCAATGACGAACTCTCAGAACTAATATAGAGGTGAAATCAACCATGATAGCACCCGTGGATATTCAGGATTCAATTAACATCTCTCGTGCACTTTTGGCTCTCATCAAAGTAATCCTGATAAGAGGAGACAATAAAACATGACAGCAATGATAAAATTATAATTAATGACGTGTTAGGATGAACTTGGGCTGTCACGTCAAGAGGCGTCTCTGCGTAGGTGCAGGAAACAGCTGCTGGAGTTTCCTAAGTTTCCTGCACAGAGAGAGAGAGAGAGAGAGAGAGAGAGAGAGAGAGAGAGAGAGAGAGAGAGAGAGAGAGAGAGAGAGAGTTGTTCCTTGATTTATACATAAAAGTATGACTGTGACAGTAACTGATATGAAGTACATATTTGCTGCCACCCCCCTTATAGTGGTACACAGCTTAAAGGTGTTATATATATATATATATATATATATATATATATATATATATATATATATATATATATATAATACATAATATTATGACATATATATATATATATATATATATATATATATATATATATATATATATAAAATAATGAGAGAGAGAGAGAGAGAGAGAGAGAGAGAGAGAGAGAGAGAGAGAGAGAGAGAGAGAGAGAGAGAGAGAGAGAGAGAGACAAAACACCGATAAAGGAAAAGATTAAGGTCGATCGCTCGTAACCAGGCTCATTCAAGTCTTTCACATTTCAGCACTTCATTCCCTGATGTAAGGAGATGGCAACGACCAGCAATAATTCTCACTAACATAGTAAGTGGAATTGCCCCGGCGTGAAGAACTGCCTCCCATTCATCGCCCTCGAGCAAACATTTGCTCCCTCTATGGCGCGTGCGCTTCAGCGCCCCTACTTAATTCATGACGGAAACGCCTACAAAATCGAACATTCGCGTTCTTACGTAAGCGGTTGTATATACTGGTGTATATAAAAGGAATATCACTGTACAGTAGATAAAACGGACTTCCATTTCCCCCGTGGTCGAGACCCGCGACAGTTGTTTAACTACCACTTATCTACTTCAGCGCTTGGGTTAACTGGGGGCCAATGGGTTCAATGGGAACGAGCCCATATTGTTCCGCCTGGCTCGGGAATCGAACTTGGTCTCCTATATAGTGAATCAAGTATCATATACTCTAAACGGCACAAAGTGACGCAACAACGATGTATATATTTTTATATATATATATATATATATATATATATATATATATATATATATATATATATATATATATATATATATATATATATATACATATTTTATATATAAATATATGTATATATATATATATATATATATATATATATATATATATAGTATATATATATATTATTAGCCAAAGGCCTTTTCCTTCTAAGGTAGGGTGGCCTGAAAAGGCGTTAGACATCCGATTCTCAGCAAAACTTGGGATGAGAACGTTGGCCCAATAGATATCTGGCCTCTCTGTGGTTAACTCACCCAAGTACTCACGAGGCAGAAGAACGAGTCCACCTTCCCTGTCCGGCTGGCATTTTCTCGAGATGTAACCGAGTACCGGGACCTTTCCTTGAAAAAAGCGGGGCGCCATATCTTATAAACTAACCATAGACTTCTCTTGAAAATAATCTCATTATGTTTCCCATACCCAAATTTCAGTGGGTTCATTTTCTTAACCTAAGCCGACCCACCAACCTAACGTAAGCCGACCCAACCTAACCTAACCTAAGCTAGGGGCATGGCAAAAAAAAAAAAAAAAAAAAAAAAAACCGGGGCTGGTGCAATACTAGTATACATCTCAGGAATCTGCGTCCGGGTGATCAGTGTTGCCACGAATGTTGCATTTCTCAGGGATTCCAATAAAAGACTAATTTTAAAACCAGGTTGGACAGTCAATAAAGTTAAAAATTTGCTGTTTGTTGTAGGACATACTGAGGCAAAACTGAGACACTGACTAGTCCCATATTTTCCAGTTTAAATATTCATCTTAGTTTCTCGGACTTTCTGGCACAGAAACACTGTGGAAAAACGTACTATGAAAGAAGATAGAAAAAAAGCTTTTCATTTCCTGCAAAGGACTTTCACCTTAAGGTACTGCAGTTTGTTCAGCGCCGATATTTCAAATAACAATAAATTTCAAGAGAAAAAAAGTTATAACAAAAATATAGAAAGGGCAGCCCGAACGACCATAAAGTCCGGCAAAACACAAAAGTCGTAAACGCAACGTAAAATGAAATAAGAAAAATAAAACTCAAACAACATCCAACTCCTTCGCCGGTCAAGTAATGTTATTAAGGCCGTAATTCACGCTAGTTTTTATTTTTTTTTTAGGCACCTGAACATTTTCCAGAACCGGTAACGAAGATTTATGGTAACACATACCACACGGCCGACCAGATGATAGAACCAGCTACAGTAAAATCCCTAAAAAAAAAAAAAATAAATAAATAAAAAATAAAAAAATAAAAAAACACCGCAATGGAAGAGAATTCTTTTCGGGAAAACTACTGACGAAAAAATACGACAACAGCAAAGACGCTGATGACTTTTACTGTTCAAGAAATGGATGCTACGTTCAAATAAAGGACTCCGGTCTTTTTTAACACTAATTCATTCCACCAAGATATATATATATATATATATATATATATATATATATATATATATATATATATATATATATATGTGTGTGTGTGTGTGTGTGTGTGTGTGTGTGTGTGAGTGTGTGTGTGTAAATATATATATATATATATATATATATATATATATATATATCACACATTACCACAGGTGAAAAATAAGAAACGGGGTGTAGGTCCTGACCGGTTTCGACTTTATTTCCAAGCCATTGACGAAGGACTGATACAGAGTGTGAGAAGTCACAAATATATATACTACAAGAACAGTACTGACGAACATACACAACCGTTATAGGCTCCATATCCCCACTCAGGCCGGTGTCGAGGTAGGGGTGGCCTTTAAAACTCATTTGGCTAAAAATCACAATAGACTCTCAGGGGACATTGCTGATAAACAGACCATACCCCACCTCAGATCCACACCTGACAGGTGTCATGGAGGCGGAGTTTGGAAACTCATTAACATTACTACCCTCGTACTGTGTTTACAAATATGATAATCCTATTTTCATATATCTCTACTGCCTACCTTAAAGTTTAAACAATTTACAAATTTCTTTTGATATTAAAGGATCAAGTTTATACATCCCTTGACTGATATTCATATTATGGTTGTAACTTTCTTTTATGAAGCTAGATTCAATGATGTTCCTTTCCAGTGCATTATTAGAATATACAATCCTTTTTGCCCCTTCCCAGTTGATAGCATGATTTTTCTCACTAACATGTACAAATATACCACTGTTCCCTTGTGCATATCTCACACATTTCTTATGTTGTTCAATTCTTTTTTCCAGTGCTTTCCCGGTTTGGCCAATATAAAAGTTGTCACAAGACTTACACGGAATTTTATATACACACCCTTTAATATTGTCTGGGGAGTTCTTGATAAGTACATTTTTCATTGTTGTATTGTTCTTAAATGCGACATTAACACCAAAATTCTTAAGAAGATGAGGGATATCTTTCATACTATTATTATAAGGCAGAACAAGCAAATTTTTTGTGTTGTAAGGTTCTTTCTGGTTTTGATACATAGTCTTTTTTGCCGCTTCAAATGCACTGTTTAATACACTATCAGGATATTTCAATTTTTTGCCTGCATTCCTAATCTTATCTAAAAATCAAAAAATTGAAATATCCTGATAGTGTATTAAACAGTGCATTTGAAGCGGCAAAAAAGACTATGTATCAAAACCAGAAAGAACCTTACAACACAAAAAATTTGCTTGTTCTGCCTTATAATAATAGTATGAAAGATATCCCTCATCTTCTTAAGAATTTTGGTGTTAATGTCGCATTTAAGAACAATACAACAATGAAAAATGTACTTATCAAGAACTCCCCAGACAATATTAAAGGGTGTGTATATAAAATTCCGTGTAAGTCTTGTGACAACTTTTATATTGGCCAAACCGGGAAAGCACTGGAAAAAAGAATTGAACAACATAAGAAATGTGTGAGATATGCACAAGGGAACAGTGGTATATTTGTACATGTTAGTGAGAAAAATCATGCTATCAACTGGGAAGGGGCAAAAAGGATTGTATATTCTAATAATGCACTGGAAAGGAACATCATTGAATCTAGCTTCATAAAAGAAAGTTACAACCATAATATGAATATCAGTCAAGGGATGTATAAACTTGATCCTTTAATATCAAAAGAAATTTGTAAATTGTTTAAACTTTAAGGTAGGCAGTAGAGATATATGAAAATAGGATTATCATATTTGTAAACACAGTACGAGGGTAGTAATGTTAATGAGTTTCCAAACTCCGCCTCCATGACACCTGTCAGGTGTGGTTATCAGCAATGTCCCCTGAGAGTCTATTGTGATTTTTAGCCAAATGAGTTTTAAAGGCCACCCCTACCTCGACACCGGCCTGAGTGGGGATATGGAGCCTATAACGGTTGTGTAATGTTCGTCAGTACTGTTCTTGTAGTATATATATTTGTGACTTCTCACACTCTGTATCAGTCCTCTGACAATGGCTTGGAAATAAAGTCGAAACCGGTCAGGGACCTACACCCCGTTTCTTATTTTTCACCTGTGGTAATGTGTGATAAATGAATCACGTACAAAAGTGATAATAATCATATATATATATATATATATATATATATATATATATATATATATATATATATATATATAATATAATATATGCATATATATATGTATATATATGTATATATACATGTATAAATATATATATATATATATATTATATATATATTATATATATAATACATATACACACACTTGTATCTCTACTGAGACTGTTTATTCTCGAAATAAACCACCACTGAACAAGATCCCAGAGGCCCTTGTATTTTACATAGAGTTAGAATAGATATCCGTTCAAAATACCCTTCATGATGCCTATAAGGGTGATACTGAACTTATGGAAGGGTGATTTAAACTACGTAACATCTGAAGCCCTAAGCCCTTTGCAGCTGATAAGGAAATTGGTGACGGAAAACAATGATGGTTAAAAAAAATATTGTATTTGATTCGGCATAACCGTTCAGCGTTCTTTCTAGCAACCGAAAGCAAAAAGTCCTTCATCACTGAATTTCGAGTCGTATTTTGAACCATGCACCTAGCACTGAACTGCTACAGTTCGTTGCAACTTTCAGTCAACCTTAATCCTTTTCAGAAGTGGCGTTAATGCCAAACTCAGCGCTCCATTATCTGATCATGGGTGGCATGAGAGGAGGAAGAAACCTTCTCAAGTTTTTCGTTCTTATTTCTTCTTTTTTTTTTTTTTTTTTTTTTTTACAACTGGACGTAAAGAGAATTTCACGCAGGTAAACCTTCCTTTGTTTTTATTTCGGATAAGCCCCTTTCGCCGGCTTGCGCTGGACTGTACAAAAAAAAAACCCCATCCCTGTTTCAAGCAGCGGAACACAGTTGGGGGAAATCACGGAAATTGTTCAGCCGGTAGCGAGTTGGATGGAGGAAGGAGCTTAAGGAAATTGGGGTAATGGAAACTGAGAATGGAAAAATAACTTATGCTGTTTACGCCTTCTGTCAGTATGAATGAATTATGAAATAAAGGAGCATTCATATCGATTGAAAAAGGATAATTATCCCCCTTCATAGTTATGATAAATCCACGCAAGTCAATGCACGAATATGAAACTATGATGTAATGACAGCAAAATTCATTTGTTATAAAGTTGGGGGAGTTACTTCCCAGCAACGCCAACCAAATTGTCTAGAGCAAAAAAAAAAAAAAAAAAAAAAAAAAAAAAAAAGAAATGGAAACTATAATATACACAGGATGGTATGAATTCCATCGTCCTGGCCACACATGCACTACGCAAAAACAAGAGAACAGAACAAGCAAATTAGATTTCCCTCTGAAGCAAAATGCCAACCATTCCCTGCGAAGACAATGCAATCGCATCCAGTAATTAAGTCCCATGTTAATTCTTGGCAATTTCAGAGCTCGTTAAAAAAATCTTTACTGATAATCTTAATAGTGATTAAGCGGTATAATTATTCTATAGTGTATGCAGTGAGGTTCTGGAATGCACTGCAGAATTTATTGATGTATTCATAGAATACCAGCTGTTTATCTCATAAGTGTCCCCTTTTTACTCTTTTTACTGTTAATATAAAACTATTTCTCCACCTCTGACCAAAGGCAATCCAAGTCCTTCACTTCACTTTCACACACGGAAAACTAAAATTCTGATCATGTGTTGTTTACGAAAGGAAGAGAAATACTTGACAATGAGCGGACGGTGTTTCCACATAGAAATGGGAAGAGCTATTAGAGCGCCTTAGATAAACTACTTTTTTCTGGACAAAGTAGCACGGGAAGTTTGACTAGCGTAAGCCTGCGTCCAATCCTCAGCAAAGTTTGACTGGCAATCCCAAAGTCCGATCCCAGCAAATGCCTCTGAGACATCCAGGACAACGATACTAGATACCAAGACGTCTTTGAACAAATGAAAGTCGACCAACTTTCCCTTACTCCGTATCTAGCATGATCCTGTGCGAATGGGGAAATTTTTATTAGTTTTTTTCTACTACAAAAGAAAGTTACACTGGATGTTGTATAACTTAAGGGCCCCACTGAAAGTTACATCTGTACTTTATAAGGAAACTATTTCTAAGCAATGCAATCAAGTTCTATACAGAGAATTGTGTAAAGAATGAAAAAACTCCCTTGGTAACGACAAAGCACATCCGATTTCATATTGAGAATTGTAAATGATTTCCTTGTTCACATTTAAACATTACTAAAAGACAAACGTTATAGAAAACCTGTTATATTAAAAGGCAAACGAATGAATAAACATCATTCCGATTTTAGTTTAACGATATATTATAAAATTACATTTTCGGCACAATCATCAACTGAAGATAATGCGGTGTTAGGAATTTATTTCAGTAATAAGGATTAAAAGCGAATACAAAAAATTCCTGAAAATGTTTAATCATCAAGCTGACAAAACAGTCATGGCTCCCACACAATGAGCAAACGGAGTAGAAAACCCCAAAAGGAAATCTTCGAAGTCTAAAACGAAGGTTCAAGTTACATTTTCTAAGGAACATTCTTTTCCCTTAAAGAAACGAATGTGAACACTCACGACAAAAAACATTGGCTCACGAAGAGTTCCGCGGATGACTGAAAGAGCCAGATAGCGTTGAGCCACTACAGAGCCACTACAAAATGAGACTGAGCAGAAAAACCGACCATCCACGGAAGCGGTTCTTTTCAGGGGAGAAAAAATTGTGATGAAGTACCATAGGAGGTGAAGGAGACGAAAGAAACCGTCTAAAGGATAAAAGTACCTTTTTCTGAAAAGAGAACTTTGATGATATACCACAGAGAGATGACTACTGTTTTTTGCTAACGCTGCTGAGAGAGAGAGAGAGAGAGAGAGAAGAGAGAGAGAGAGAGAGAGACGAGAGAGAGAGAGAGAGAGAGAGAGAGAGAGAGAGAGAGTGTTCATAGTGCTAATAGTTAATTAATGTTTTGAAAAAATGAATAATCATATCACTATATATTTTGAAGATTTAGATTCTGAGGTTAAAAATATTTTGGCGCAAATTACATTTTGAATACGTTGTGAATCAGTGCACCTCATGCGTGCACTGCAGGCGTTACTAAAGGTACTTTGCAGCGTGCCTTCGGCCCTTAGCTGCAACCCTTTCGTTCCCTTTTCTGTATCTCCTTTCATATTCTCTTTCTTCCATCTTACTTTCCACCCTCTCCTAACAATTAATTCATAGTGCAACTGCGAGGTTTTCCTCCTGTTACACCTTTCATACCTTTTATTGTCAATTTCCGTTTCAGCGCTGAATGACCTCACAGGTCCCAGCGCTTGGCCTTTGGCCTAAATTCTGTATTCAATTCAATTCAATACGCTTTAAAAGGCCATTTTTTCATCGTGTGAAAATCAGCCCCTCCTCTAAAATTATTAGCAAAGTTCGGTACAAAAAATTCTTAAAAATGGGATAAACTGATATACCCAAACCAGGGCCCCTCATCTA
>JANJGK010000027.1:35611472-35645102 GCA_039081455.1 Macrobrachium rosenbergii | reverse complement strand
GTAAAGACAGCGCCAGAAAAACTTTAGCTCAGCTATCTTGAAGCATTTACTTTCGAAGCCTCTCTCTCTCTCTCTCTCTCTCTCTCTCTCTCTCTCTCTCTCTCTCTCTCTCTCTCTCTCTCTCTCTCTCTCTCTCCTTCATACACAATTCCCAAATGAAACGGCTGAGACATCTGGTTAAGAAAACAAATATTCTACCAGCCATTCATTTATCTTTAAGTAAATAGCAGCCAAGTACCGAAGATCGAGCAGAGCCTAGAGAGAGATTTCGACAAGTTCCAAAAATATTCAAGGCCCTTTCCGGACCTATAGAAGGAACCAAGTAATTTCCAGTTACTCGGCTTTGGCGGGTCTCATTCACTGTGTTGGAAAGCTGCACAAGTAAAAGATTTATAATACACACAATCAAACACACACACAGATAAATATACGTAAATATACATATATCATATATATATATATATATATAAATATGTGTATATATATATAATCATGAAGCTACAAATGTCGCTTAATATCAAATTCACGCTGCCTCGGGAATATCCCCCACGGGGAATTATCACCGAAAGGGAATTTATGAGTGATAATTGGATTGGTACTGCCGAGTCTCGATCTCACGACACAGACACTTATCCAGCGACTCCAGTCGACGTTCTACCCACTGAGCTCGGCAGTACCAATCCAATTATCACTTATAAATTCCCCTTCGGTGATAATTCCCCATCGGGGATATTCCCGAGCAGCGTGAATTTGATCATAAGCGACATTTGTAGCTTCATGATGGTGTATAAATCACGGTGATAAAAAATTTCATATATAAATATATATAGGCTATATATATAAAATATATATATTATATATATATGTATATATATATATATGTGTGTATATATATATATATATATATATATATATATATATATATATATATATATATATATATTCCTCGTGAGTTCTCAATCAGCCCCGATCCATACTAATCTCTCTCTTGACAACGTGGGGTCACGAAATGTCCATAACTGAAGCAGAACCCCAAACTTTTTTTTTCCCCGTAATATCTCTCTCGCCTTCATTTCTTATTTTTATGGCTCTATTCTGCATCATTTTTTAGAAATATGAACTTTCCTACAGGCATCTGTTATGTCTGTTTGTCTGCCCACGTGAAATATGTCTGTATATCTTCCTGTAAGTCTGTACGGAAGAGAGGAACGACTATTACTGATTTTTCACGTGAGTGAAGTAATCTATATTGAATAGCTGCTCTCTCTCTCTCTCTCTCTCTCTCTCTCTCTCTCTCTCTGCTAGCTCCAGACGCCCCTCTCTCTCTCTCTCTCTCTCTCTCTCTCTCTCTCTCTCTCTCTCTCTCTCTCTCTCTCTCTCTCTCCTCTCTCTCTGCTAGTTCCAGACCCCCTATTTCTCTCTCTCTTTCTGCTAGTTCCAGACCCCTATTTCTCTCTCTCTCTCTGCTACCTCCAGACCCCTATTTCTCTCTCTCTCTCTCTCTCTCTCTCTCTCTCTCTCTCTCTCTCTCTCTCTCTCTCTGCTAGCTCCAGACCCCCCCTCTCTCTCTCTCTCTCTCTCTCTCTCTCTCTCTCTCTCTCTCTCTCTCTCTCTCTTAGCTCCAGACCCCTATTTAGCCAATCAACTAATTCCGTGGAGATTTATAACGCACATCCATAGGGACCCAATCTAGCAAAGTGATAGGTGACGTAACTCCCGCCCAAGAATGATACAATTAATGATACGGGGAACGCGAGTAGACCAGAGAGAGCATACGGCTGATGATGATGATGGTTATACTGATATGATGATGAGAATATGATGATGATGATGAGGAGGAGGAGGAGGAAACTAAGAAATAATGATGATATGATGAGGAGGAGGGAACTAAGAAATGATTATGATGATGATTATACTGATATAATGAGAGTATGATGATGAGGAGGAGGAGAAGGAGGAAATTAAGAAATAATGATGATGATTATACTTATGTGATGATGAGAATATGATGATGTTGAGGAAGAGGCGGAAACTAAGAAATAATGATGATATGATGATAAGGAAACTAAGAAATGATTATGATGATGATTATGCTGATATAATGAGGAGAATGTGAGGATGAGGAGGAAACAAAAAAAAATTATGATTCTGATTATTTTGATATGATGATGAGAATATGATGATGAGGAGGAGGAAACTAAGAAATAATGATGATGATATGATGATGAGGAGGAAACTAAGAAATGATGATGATGATTATACTCATACTGATATGCTGATGAGAATATGATGATGACGAGGAAACTAAGAAATTATGATGATGATTATACTGATATGATGGTGAGGATGAAACTATGATGATGATGATGATGATAAAACCACGATGACATGAGGATGATGACGTGACCACGATCATACTGACGACAATGATGAGGCAACATGATTATACTGTTGATAACACGAATATTATGATGATGCGGACTAACGGTATGACGTGGAGAAAGGGAGGCAGAGAATGGGTGCGATACAGCTATTATAACGACCTGAAAAGCCTTTAGTGATATTGGTTAACTACAATGGTTGTATGAACGAGGGTATGTGAATAGTCCGGCAAGAAATGGTTTACTCCCGAATTTCAAAACAGCCAGAAAAAATTCTTCATTGAAAACACAGGAAAACAAGTAAAAAGTGCGTCAGAAGCGCTATCGAGTTTTCTGTACAGCCGATAGAGCGTATAATTAAAGCCACCGAAAATAGATCTATCTTTCGATGGTCTCGGTATAATGATGTACGAGCCGCGGCCCATGAAACTTTAACCACGGCTCGGTGGTGGCCTATCTTATATCGTTGCCAGAAGCACGATTTATGGCTAACTTCAGCCTTAAATAAAATAAAAACCACTGAGGCTAGAGGGCTGCAATTTGGTATGTTTGATGATTGGAGGGTGGATGATCAACATACCAATTTACAGCCCTCTAGCCTCGGTAATTTTTAAGATCTGAGGGCGGACAGAAAAAGTGAGAACAGAATAAAGTGCGGACGGACAGACAAAGCCGCCACAATAGTTTTCTTTTAAAGAAAACTAAAAAACTGAGCTTACATTTTCTCACGAATAAAATGATAAAATGGGAAAACGTACGTTTGAAAAAAAAAAACATATCCGATACTTTCTTCAAGAAATAATTATGCCTATATTTCCTCCACCGAAAAATTAATAGATTTTTACCATGATTATGTAAAGCTCGCACTCCCTGCCTAAGTAATTTTTACACCCTATATTTTATTCCCGTGAAGAGAAAAACGTTTTTCTTCGAAAGAAACAACACAGCCTATATTTTCTTTCCATAAAAATTGTATTTTCTTCCTTACAAAGTAACGAAAGCGCCTAGATTATACTCACGAAAAATTTTTCCTTCCCAAGCAACAACAGTCCCTTTAGTTTCTCTCAGAAAGAGACATTTTCCTTCTCCCAAAGAAACAACAGAACCTGGATTTGCTTAACAAGAAAATGAAACAAATATTTGTCTTTTCTTCCCAATCAATAGCAGTGCCTTTAGTTTCTCTCAAAAAAAGAGACACTTCCCTTCTTCCAAAGAAACAACAGAACCTGGATTTGCTTAGCAAGAAAAAATAATTAATTTTCTTTTCTTCCCGAGGAACAACAATACTTTTAGTTTTTCTCAAAACGAGACATCTCCCTTCTTCCACAGAAACAACAGAACCTGGATTTGCTCAACGAAAAATAAAAAAAAAGAAAGAAACCTGGACTTCTCTCCTAAGAAAACGTAGTCCGGTCCACAGCCTCATCAGAGACTAGTCCGAGAAAACGACCGTCCCATAATGACACTCGAGTTTTTCTCCAGCATAGGAATTCCGGATATGAACAGGGCTTCAGGGACGTACCGGAAGGCCCACTGATGTTTAATCGCACTTTGGGGGACACACAAGGGATTTTATAATAACCGTGGAAATGGACTATGGTTGGTCATATATATATATATATATATATATATATATATATATATATATATATATATATATATATATATATATATATATATATATATGTATATATATATATATATATATATATATATATATATATATATATATATATATTAATAAATATATATATATATACATATATATAATTAAATATTATATATACTTATAAATAAATTATATATATTATATATATGTATATATATACCGTATATGTATATGTATATATATATGTATATGTATATATATATATATATATATATATATATATATATATAGTTACTGAAAAAATGGTCGATCACTTGATGGTTATACTATTACTAATACTATTATTATTATTATCATTATTATTATTATTATTATTATTATTATTATTATTATTATTTACAAAGTACAAACATCCACGTGGAAAAAAACAATGCACAGAACCCCTGCACAGAATGACCAATTGTAAAAAAAAAAAAAAGTGAAAACGCAAGAAAATAAAAACGCCAATAAACTAACAAATGAATACTTAATATTTTGTGAAAAATGAAGCTAATTTGCTTCCTGTCTTATGAATTTACTTTGAAAAGTAAGAATATGAAAGTAAAGTTTCAGCAATCAACCTTCCATGCTTGTAGGTAAAGCTGACTAGGCATTAAGCCATAACATAAAAATGATACTTAATTATAACACAGAATTCTATTCTCGATATGAATGCCATTCTTTTATTATGCATCTCCGTTTAATGCTTTATTGCTTTTGTACATGCACACAAATTCCTATTAAACAGATTAGAAAGCCTATATGTTAAAAATAAAGCTAAACTTGACGAAGGGAATTAGGATAACATTAATGTGATTAGGATGTACAGATCACTGGCCAGTCGTCTCTCCTCTAGAGACTCAAACTAAGTTGGACGTTCAAGTTTACAATGATTTTCCACGAGACCGGCGATGCTGCTCGATATTCCGCGTCCAAACTTTCCTCTGAGGAAGTGGAGTGTGGATGCAGAATGAAATGGAAAGAAAGGTGGATGCTGTATAAATGAACTGTTAACGAAGTAGAATTTGAAAGAGGGAAAATGTGGAGAAGTGGTAAAAGGATTGGTGTAAGTGAATGGATGGATCATGTTCTAAGATGGTTCGGTCATGTAGAAATATTGGGAGATGACAAGTAGGTGAAGAGTATACAAATCGGAATTCCTGGGAGTGAGAAAGAGAGGAAGACCTAAAAGGGAAGGATAGATGGATTGATAAAGGCATTTGAAAGAAGAGGACTCAACATCCAGGAGGCGAATTTTGTGGAAGTTTTCCGTCCAACAGGTTCATTCACAGTACAGCAGATTGAATGAGACTTTGTAAGGAAGAAACAACAACCAAACGTAATTAACCAGTTTGTTTATCATCCATATAACACGACATGTATATGATGTACAGACTTCTCAGCACAAAGCACCAGATTCACATAATCCTTTGAGCAGGGCTCCTCAACTTGACGGAATAATTGCATTCACTTGATATCACAAGTAAATAAACAAACACACCCATACACACACACAAACTTTACGAAAGCTATTAAAGTCTAAGGTCAAAACTAATCGTTTCTTTTAGGTGCAAGCTTCTTTTGTTTTCTCAGGGTCTGGGTTTCATAAGGGGATGGGTTTCATAAGGGCTGGGCTTCACATGGAAAGCAAAACGTTGTAGCAAACTATTTAAAAAAAAAAAAATACATAAATACAACTGTAAAAACGCCATTAAATTCTAACATTGATTTCAGAATGACAGACGTCACATACCAGAAACAAGATTTAACTCCGAATAAAAGTGAGAGAGAGAGAGAGAGAGAGAGAGAGAGAGAGAGAGAGAGAGAGAGAGAGAGTCTATAATGGCAAAACCATGAGAATCAAACGACAAGAAAACGGGCAAACAAATGAAGAATTCTATACAAGTGTGTCATACTGAACTCATGACCCCACGAGCAGAAATTATCTCGTGTTACAACCACGTAAACATTACTGTACCATATATGACCTAAATACCGTTAATTAAAACTTTACCCGGCATTTTTTAATCATGTAAGACGTTCATTACGTGCAGCACGATATACATTAAACCGAGATGCAATTACTGGAGTCTAGTGAGCACGAAAAAGCGGTCATTTTTTAAATAAAGGTTACGATCGAGATCTTTCTCTGTGACAAGATGAGAATCTAGCGGTATTCCCCTTCTTTATCACACGAAGGGCAATACGAGGCCCGACCTTGAAATGCCCTTTTTCTTTCATGCGAAAAGGGTTAAATAAACGACAAAGCATAATTACTGACATGAGAGCAGAGAGGGCGGAAATGAGAAGATCGTTTGACACGTCATCCTGTCATTCTATCCTTAACGTCCTCGCCGTGTTTATACTGAATAACCAATGTAAATTATTATTTATGCTAATAATAATAATAATAATAATAATAATAATAATAATAATAATAATAATAATAATAATAATAATAATAATGTAAACTTCGCGTCTTGAAAAGAATCTCCACACTATAATAATAATAATAATAATAATAATAATAATAATAATAATAATAATAACTACGTGTCTTGAGAAGAATCTCTCACACAATAATAATAATAATAATAATAATAATAATAATAATAATAATAATAATAATAATAATAATAACTACGTATACCGAGAAGAATCTCTCGAGCTTTGTAATCGTACCGATTTAATATTTAGTAACAATACAGATTCTGTAAATTGTGGAAGGCCCTTCCAACTCGGTCTTGAGGCTCGAACTATAAAAATACCTCGCATGTAACATGGCCTTCTTTTTTTTTGGCATACCAGTCATAACCACATTTTTATGTCTTGTCCTATCTGTCAGGATGCGAGCTGGCACGTTCTTGCAGCAAATAACAACGAGTTGTTTGTCATTCACGTTTGTTTTTGGAATGCCGAGGCGACTTATTGTAGCGAGAACACGTCTCATTTCTTTAATGATACCTTTAATTATACCTTTTATTATTCGTGGGTGCCTATGATCTGTTTTTGAATCCTTACTGTAGAATCTCTTCATTGGCAGGTAACACTTTAATGCCGGTGCCAGTCATGGATAAAAGAGCGGGACTGAGAGAAGGGTTAACATATCGTTAATGAAAGATGCAACAAACAGTAAGTCTGGTGCTAGCGGTAGTGTGGGTTGTAGTGACGCTAGAGAGCAAAAAAAAAAAAATCGTTTTTAATACGTCCAATTTTGAAAGACCTTTGTCAGCCTCCTCGTACTTGTTCCCCTTTGTCTTTTCTTCCACTTTGTCTCATTATACCATCAATGTTTTGAAAAATATCTTTCAGATATTTTTTCTTATCTGGAAAGCAGGTTTTTTTTTTTTATAAAACTTTTTGTCGAGCGTTTATGACTAAATCAGCCTCCTCTCTTTGATACCAGACGTTGTATTACATTCAATTTACTGAAATAACCGAGAAATCTAATATCGATTCAAAATACGTTTTATATTACGGCGCGACACTTTCCCAAAGACTCTGCTTACTTTTTCCCCTCCTCGTGAATTATCAGCTCTAGTTTTCTGTTCGTTGTTTACCCAAACGTCTCGGAAATTAAGACGGGATGCTAAAGAAATTTTCAAGAAGCGCACATCCACTAGCGCCTCCATACCCACTCAACCTATCACGTCTCGCTGAAACCTAAAAATGTATTTCAACTGTAGATATCAATTCAGGCTCCTGAAATTCATTATTCGCATCCAGCTGTGAGCCCGAGGATTTGGTCTCTCCTGCGTCCCGCCTCCGGGATTTAGTAATAGTCTCCTCCATTCTTTTCAAAAGGTTTTGCACCGGGCTTGCCGGTAAAAGCCTCCTTTTACTTCGCAATACTTATGACGGCAATGCTCGGAATATAAGAGATTTTGCTTTGCTTGAAAGGGAAATTCTAACGTTTTCCGCTTTTTCGCTCAAGAGTTAAAAGGAGTTTTCTAATAAGTGTTGCTGTACGGGTCTCAACAGCTTGAAGTCTAATTGGTATGGAAACGGAAACCTACTGTGCCGGAAATCAAAAGTATTTTGTCAAAATTTGTTGTGTTGGATCGAATCTGCGTCATTTTGGTGATCATATCGTTTGAACTGGAAATGTGAAATATAGACCAAAGGCCAAGCGCTGGGACATATGAGGTCATTCGGCGCTGAAGGTAAATTGAGAGGAGAGGGTTTAAATGTGTAACAGGAGGAAAACCTCGCAGCTGCACTATGAAACAATTGTTTGGAGAGGGTGGAAAGTAAGCTGGAAGAGAATATGAACGGAGGAACAGTAAAAGGAATGAAAGGGGTTGTAGCTAGGGGCAGAAGGCACGCTGCAGAGGACCTTAAGTATTGCCTGCAATACACCGCGTGAGGTGCACTGACGGCACTAACCCCCTACGGGAAATTTCGTTTTAACAACACACGAATTGTCAACTGCCACGTCATTTAACATTAACAACTAATTAAATTAATATAATACACGCAAGTCTTCGATGGAGGCAAGAAATGCCATTGCTATCTCTTTGTGAGGCTGCGCACTTCTATGGATTATTGAAACGTGAATTCCAAGTTTAGACGTCATATTTGAAACCTCGCTTGCTATAACCTACAAACACAAAGTCGTGTGTGATTTGGCAACGCTTCCCTTCTAGAAAAATTACGTTTCACTTACACCGGCATGAACGAGGTACAAGAGTGTTTATGATGCATCATAACAACGTCCTGTTATGGAGGAACCATTGTTAGATGCTTACTTTTCTCTAGCTTATGATTTTCATGAATCCACAAACGGTGAAGATTTTCTTTTCTCCTCCAAAAAAAGGTCTATTGTTATATATGACCAAAAAAAAACTTGAAAATTACGCTGAAAATTATTTTTCCCCTTCTTCTTTTTGTATCTTCACAGAGGCTTCTATACATCACTCTCTCAAGTCTAACTTGCGTTATCAAGAGAGCTTGAGGCCGACACCTTCTCCTTTAAACTCGCTGTACACCTCATTATTTCTTTATTCACAGAGATGTCTTTTATGTTGTCCTGCCAAGTTATTTTCTTCTTTACCAACCCACAATGTCACCACCGTTCTAGCTTTTCTCTTACGATGTAATGCTCTGAGCAGTACTGGGAAAACCTTCAACTGAAATGAGAAGTCTGTTCCATTACTGATATATTTCTTATGCATTTATCAATTGCTATTAATTTTTTGTCTTCATCATCGCCCCCCCCCCTAAATATCATTTACAAGCTTCAATTTTTCTTCTTCAATTTCTTTATTCAAAGGTATCAGCATCACAGCAAGCTCCCTCAAAAAGTATTCTTGAATACACTTTGTATTCACTTCACATACGTTTCACACACAATTCGTCCTGAAGTTTTCACGTCGTCTCTCTAAGTGCGGCGATAGCACACGAGCACGTATTCTGTGACGCCGTTCAGCATCATGCTCCAAAACTTTACACCAAAGGAAACTTGAGTGCTCCACGTCCGGGCGTGAGTGACATCGCATGACTTTAGCTTTGCACAGAGCAAAACAAAAACAAATGCTATTACGTGCTAAGTTGCAAGAACATGTGTTTCTGTGCCGTCGTCTGTACTTCTCTTTATTCCTGTTATTCTCCCTGACGTTCGATTTTACCCTGCTTAACATTCAAGATGGAGTGTCCTTATCTCCCTCAATGTCGATATTGCATTATATATAGGACGATGAGGAACTTATCTCAGCCTAAGGAGAATTAATCGTCATAATGAAGTGTGTGACTTGAGCCTGCTTTTTATAGCCTACAGGAATGATTAGCTCTTGAAGTGAAAGAGATGAGATTTAAGGCTCAAATCTTTCTTCCCAAGCGGGGGAAGGGAAAATAGGACATCGTTCTCCTTTCTTCCTACGCCCGGGAGAAAGTTTAGGACATCATTCCCTCCTCTCCGTAAACCAGTTAGAAAATAGACTTACTACTTTTGCCGTAAGCCACACAAAGAAAATAGGAGATCGTTCTTTCTCTCTAATCCAAGGAGAAAAATAATGGACACCATGCCCTCTTGTCTGTAGACTGGTTACGAAATAAAATACATGCTATTTTCTTCTTAAGCCAGGGGGAAAAACAGCAAAGCCAACTCGTCATATTAAAACGACGTGATTGCACACCGGTGGAATATAAAAACGCTTGGAAAAACTATTTCGCAATTTTCCTTCACTTCAGCATCTGAGCTTTTCAGACATGAATTAAAATGACAGGTCAGCGTGAATTATGCTGCTTTCGTATCATGAAGGTTTTCCAAAAATAGATACAAATGCAGAGTTACCAGCATTCGTTAAGTGTTCAATTCTTTCTTACTGGTTTCTGGTCGCGCTCTCTTGACAAACACTGCTGTCAGCAGAAACATTCATCTCAGGACAAATGTTTCTCGTTCAAACATTTTACAAGCTTTCCTTTTCTACTTCACCTACAAATAACTTTAACCACTTTATACCGTATCTTTGTCACTAAGATCTGAATTTTATGTAAACCTACTTGAATTTATTATCAAAGCACTCCGCTACTGCTTTTTTATAATACATACTGGACACTATTTAAATCAACCAATACTACCCGCATTTTAATTTATACAAATAATCTATACTAACACCTACCGTATCTTAATTACCGAGTGAGCTTTTTGAACCTATCATAATTAAGCCTCACGAAGACTGATCAGAACACTTTTAACGTTTGCTGATTTGGTAATATCATATCTCTAATTTTTCCATACAAAGTTTCCACTAAAGAGACGCTATTTAGAAGAATTCCTCTTACCCGGTCATCAGCAAATGACATTGGATGCATTTGCATATTGTGAACTCTTTCGATAAACTTCCGGAAAAGAATCATTTTTTGCATGGAGACTTTTCCATTGCCGGAACTGCAAAGAAAACAAGAACCCCGATCTGAAACTTCATGAAAAAAATGTACTTGATAAACCTCTTATAGGAAGCCGATTTAAATGAGGATTTTATCGTCGTCACAGGCAGGCAAGGAGACACTCTCTCTCTCTCTCTCTCTCTCTCTCTCTCTCTCTCTCTCAGCGACTGTTCCCTTCTAAGAATAAGAATTGACACTGCAAAATCTACTTCTGAAAAAAGCAGAACCTTGTTTGGGAATCAAATTTAGGAAACTTGGTCCCTTGCGTATAATGTATCTTAATAAGAGCCGAAAACTTCACACTCTAGCTGAAGTGCTCTCTCCTAGAACAGTAGGCACTGGGGAAAAAAAAAAAAAAAACTCTTGTCCACGAAATTCGGAAAAGGAAAAGAACGTGCTGTTTAAAAAAAATCTTGGAGACCAGAACTCTTTCGTTTCAGAGACAATTTTACGGTCTCTGCATCGCTGTTACCAAGTGGTAATACTTACACTTGTTTGTTTTTATGTATGTCAGTATTGGCAGAATTTCTCAAGAACGGTGAAATTTGGCGGATATATCTGCTAGGTGATCTCGCCATGATTAATTTCAGGGAGAAATCGTCTCACGAGATGATCATAACTGGCATAATTTCTCCCGAATGTCAATCATCTCGCGATCACTAAAAGAATTTATCTGCCAAATATCATATTTATATGTTCTCGAGTTCTCGAGATACGCTACTAAAACATAAGTATGGGTGCGCGCGTTCACACAAATATAGTTTTTAAGCTGCAATATATATATATATATATATATATATATATATATATATATGTATATATATATATATAAGGTTAATTTTTCAACAGATTTTCTGCCATAGAAAACAACAATCACGAGACGTCGACATCTTGAAAGTCAACGATTTTTGTTTACCAATCTTCAGCGGTCTCCTCCCATAACTTTGTGACGCATTTGCATGACTAAAATTCTTCGATTTCTTTTGACGAAGAATATTTTTTCCTTCCTTTTTTTTGGCACCGAGACTTTTCCCATTAATGTGACAACAAAGTAAGGAGGAGCCTGCGACTTGAGACGTTAAAAAAATTAAAAACTTAGTGACAAACTTCTTATTGAAACTGGACCTAATAGGCTCCTGAGCGTCGTCACGGGCAAGCCTTTGCTTGACAGTCTCTCTCTCTCTCTCTCTCTCTCTCTCTCTCTCTCTCTCTCTCTCTCTCTCTCTCTCTCTCTCTCTCTCTCTCTCTCTCTCTCTGTGCTGTCAGAAAAACAAAAACCGGGATCTTGTTCGGAAAACAAATTTTGGGAACTTGGTCCCTTACGCAAGCTGTATCTTGATGCTAACGTTGGAAGTCTAGATCTTTTAAGACTTTGGGCTTGCTTACAGTGTGACTCCAGCTGTAGTCTCTCTCTCTCTCTCCACACACACACACACAATATATATATATATATATATATATATATATATATATATATATATATATATATATACATATACATATATATATATATATATATATATATATATATATATATATATATATAATCTGCTTACTTTTCCCAACCTAATATTACGGAAAGCATTAAATCTAACATAAACCTTAAAAACGTAGCTCCAGCTATCGGTGCTTTCGACGGTTATCCTTTCACATTTTCCACGGTCGGAGTGTCTTACTCAACTCTGCAGCCGCCCCGAATAAAATGCCTTAAAAAGGATTCTTTTTTATGTCTCATCTTTTGCAATATTATCGTTCAGCCACGTGCCTTTGGACTTGCTCTCGCTGCTGGTTTTTTTCATTCCTTTCTATCCTGTGAAACTATCTTTTTTCTTTCACGCTGAATTGATGGCTTCATGATTACACTGCTGTTGGCCCAGCGTTCGACTCTCCGACCGGCCAATGAAGAATTAGAGGAATTTGTTTCCGGTGACAGAAATTCATTTCTCGTCATAATGTGGTTCGGATTCCACAATAAGCTGTAGGTCCCGTTGCTAGGTAACCAGTTGGTTCTTAGCCACGTAAAATAAATCTAATCCTTCGGGTCAGCCCTAGGAGAGCTGTTAAACCAGCTCAGTGGTCTGGTTAAAGTAAGATATACTTATTTTTTTCATGATTACACTGTGTACAGATTTACAGACCAGAATATAACCAAAATAAATTCATTAAAATTCTAAATGAGTGAAACGAAGTTCAAGAGCTCGTGATGACTTGACGTCAGTGTAGCTAAATATCCTATACGTATTTGCAAGCAATAGCTTCATTCGTAAAGAAAAGTACGATTAAACAAAGACTACAAAGATATGAGCATTGTTTGTTGGGACCAGCGACCAAATCTTTATCCCCTTTTCTAAGAATTAGTTAACCTCCGTGTACTGTATACGAGAATAGAAACTTTTTATAATCTTAAAATATCCAGGAACGAACGCGGCTTTGGTGTATCTTACACGAGAACAGACTTTTCTTCTTCTTTTTTTATCAACAACTCCAAGCTGGTCTTACCAGCGATGGAGTCTTGTCATGGCATCTGTGTGATTAACATTCGTATTCGACGTGCATCATCATTACCGGCTTAAAGTTTATACTCTCTTGTAATCCTCCCGCCGCAAAGTCATCTACAAATACCTGGAAAGAAAAAAATTTAAAAAAGAGTTTCCGTTTCATTAAGTCAAAACATCCTAGCCGCTTTGCAGGAAATGAGCGCCTCGCACCCATGTGAACGTGGAAAAATGTTTGTTTTTTAGTTTTCTGTAAAAGAAAACTACTGTGCCGGCTTTGTCTGTCCGTACTTTTTCTGTCCACACTTTTCTATCCGCCCTCAGATCTTAAAACCCCCCTCCAATCATGAAAGATACCAAATTGCAGCCCTCTAGCCTCAGTAGTTTTTATCTTATTCAAGGCTAAAGTTAGCCATAATCGTGCTTCTGGCAACGATATAGGTAGGCCACCACCGGGCCGTGGTTAATGCTTCATTGGCCGCGGCTCATACAGCATTATACCGAGACCACAGAAAGATAGATTTATTTTCGATGGTCTTGATTATACGCAGTAGCGGCTGTACAGAAAACTCGATTTCGCCGAAGATACTTCGGCGAATTTTTTACTTGTTCTTTCTTCACAATAATCTGTTAAATATGGTAACCATCCAATGCATTGTATGTTAACGTCACATATCATGTACTAACAATTAAAACTGTTTGAATGCCATCGCTAGTGCAAACTATTTCATGTAACCAATTACACTAAACAGGGAAGAAAATAAAGGAATTCCCACACATATAATTGCGCCCATATGAAAGCAAAAGTAGTCAGATAATGTAGACTTAACTAGCGAAACATTGTGCATCTTTTGCCCTTATAAAACTCTTTTCAATATCAAAACATTGTCACTAAAGCCCTTTAATTTTTAACAAATCAGAGAATTACACAAAATACATATACACGTAGCATTTTGGTATTTTCACATAAAACTATCGGCGATTCCATTTCGCACAAATATATCAGTCGCTTCATGTGTCGCCTGACATTGCTGTACACTGGTGTAAATTTTATGCTTTCAGTTAGGCCCATCACTTTCCATTTACGGTAGAGATTATTTAGAAAAATTATTAACACGTGTACAGGTATATTTTAGATTTTAAGACACTCTACAGTGGGCCCAGTAAGGTCTGAAAGTATTTTCAATTTTTCACCTAACGGTTGCAAACGATGTTTATTTTATGAGAGAAAACGATGCTGAAGAACCTGTTCACTTACATTACGCCTCAATAATAAATGACGTAATATCTCACGCAGGAGAAGAATGATGCATTACCTGTCTTATCGATGACATTGAGATATTGTTTAAGGATACGCGTGATATCCCCCATAAGAGATATCTTTAAAAAATATCAAATATGTTCTCAGGCATGTTCGGCCCTGGCCAACATTCAAACTGTTCTAGTAACAGACTCATCTGTATAAAATAATGCAAGCATAAAATAGGGTAAATAAACATAAATAAATTTCCATATCCCAGACGAACGCAAATGAATACAGAGGTAAATATTAGAATAATTATTAAGAGAAGTCAATTGTGAAGAGGTGAAAAACTAAGTAACTCGATAACTTACAAAGATAAGTAAATAACAGAGAGGAATCGGCTCGTGTATTTGGTCTCATCTGTTAAATTCTACGGACTGGCGTCACAATATTTACGGGCATCTGGTATTTAATGAAAAAAATGTCGACTACACTGTACCATGAAATGGTTAAAAACAGAAAGGGGGAACAAGGATTAATGAATAAAAGGGACTAGTAAAATATGTGATCAATAAACAGGCAACAATATAAATGAATACTTGCAGACGCCAAACAGAAGCAGACATAGAAAAACGTAAAACAAAAAAATGTACAAATGTTCAAAAGAAAAGTGAGAAAGTTTGTAATACCTTTGATAAGAAAAGACACCTGGAGCACGTCAAAGAGATAAAAAAAAAAAAAGATGATGGAAGACTGGTAAAAAAAAAAAACAAAAAAAAAACTGGCACGAGGCGGAAAAGGAATATTCAAGGAGAGGCAAAAGTTGTTGACAGTTGGAGAGGCTCGACACTTGAGAGTGAAGGGAAGTCCTGCATAATGCATAAAGGCAATAATTGCCGAGAAGAGGAAATCAGGAAAATTGATGCTTTCCAGTCAGCGGTGCTATTCGCTAATTCATATATATACCGTATATGTATATATGTATATGTATATATGTATATGTATATATATATATATATATATATATATATATATATATATATATATATATACTGTATATATATATATATATATATATATATATATATATATATATATATATATATATATATATCCAATGCAGCACGAAAGAACGCGCGCTTGAGAATTATCATAAAACCACGTAAGAAGGTGAGTGGAAACAGGGACTCTGAACAAGTACTTTCGTAGTTTATTCTACATTTCAAGTTCACGCTCCCGGTTTTCACTCACCTTCCTACGTGGATTTTGTAATATGTATGCATGTATAATATACATACATCCAGAATAATATTAGGATAAAATGCTACAAAGAGAACTTGCGATCCATGATAAAGAAAGGGGCAGAATAAATCGACATTCTAGTATACCGTATCCAGAACAAATTTATTTCCTCAGAACCGAACCATTCCCAGCTAAAACAACCATATGCTGGAACAGCATTCAAAAGCATATAAAACCAAACGTAGGTAAATTTAACAACTACTGTTGAGACTGCGTCATGCTCAGTGTTCTTGTGGAAGGCAGGGACATCAAGGGTCTACTCTGAGAAAGAAAAGAGAAAACGTTCAAGGGCAAAATTTAATGTCCCTGGGGCCATTAACGACATGCTCCAGCGCTTCAGAAAAGAGGTTTGTCCAAAGCAGGTCAACATGGAAAGTGTTGTCATTTCTTCATTTTTTTTCTTTTAATTATTATTTAACACCCAGAGGCCTCTTAGAAGTTTGTTTATTGCAAATTACGTTTTTTTTTTATTATGGAGAATTTGCCTGTAATTATACAGATAATCCATTTCCAATTGGGCATTTACTCTAACAGGGGATGGCTTCGCTAAAACAAAAGATATCAGTTCACTGTAATATTTGTCCTCTAACTATTGCATTATGGCTGAAACCACTGTACGGAAAACTTTCACAGCGTCAGCTGCTTCATGTACAGAAACCTAATAAGCAGATAGTTTATACATCCACCGCTTCTCCACACCACCTAACAAACACACACACACACACTTAAAACCCTCAATTTGACATTTCTATCCATTCTACTGCAAGCTTTTTTCGCCATTAATATACGCCACACACAGCTTCTTTAATTCACTCTCAAATCCTCTTTCTTATTTAAATGCTTATATCGTTCCTCCCTTATATCCTCCAGTCGCATGATTTACTTTGACAGAATGTTATTCACACACCTTCCACGGTACGCTATGCAATTTTTATGCTCTATAATTCTCAAGGGTCATCTTGGAACACTACAGGAGTAAAAGAGGTACTGACGTTAGACTTCAAGGATGAGGTTCTGTCATTCAGTGGAATTTCCTCCCACAAAGTGGTCTAAAATTCTTAACCATTACACATGGATACAAACGTACATATACACACACATACATACATACATACATACATACACATATAAATACATACATACATACATACATGCATTATATATATAAAAATATATCTATATATATGTATATATATATATATATATTTTTATATATATGATGAAACATAATCTGTTTCTGTATCGCTAAAGAATGAGAGATTCTTGTGGCTATTTGTTGTATGAAAAAAAATTGGGGCGCGTATTCACACAGTTGCCTATACACCAATTTATAACACTTCAACCGAAGCGTCAGCCTCGGCCGTTTTCCAATAAAAATGAAAATGTGAGTTCAAGATACCGCCAGCCTACAATGGAATATCCACCCCCCCTTCCACCCCATCTCCACCCCCGCCCTCTAAGAATGGGGACTGAATCGCCTTCCCTGCTCGTCTTTGCTTACGTTTTCACTTTAACTTGGGGTAGGGGGAGAGACAGCGAGTGAGGAGAGAGACAGGGGGTAAGGGAAGAGACAGGGGTAGGGGGAGAGAGACAGGGGGTGGGGGAGGGAGAGACAGGAAGGTAGGGAGAGAACTCCTTAGCAGCAAGTGACGCTCTTCGAGTGGGACTTGACTCCCCGTGAAGGAAGCGGGCAAAAAAGAAAGGAAATATTTGCTGCAGTGTACAGAGTGTGGGGGCGGGGGGGGGGATAAAGCGGCAAAAAAAGTTATCGAAATAATGAAAATCAAAGAATTAATTAAAAAAAAAGCATTAGGGAAAACGTAACCAAAAAAAGGTCGGAAAAGCAGTCCAGAAAATATGACTATAAAGTGAAATGAAAAACACACCGAAAACGGTTAATATTCATGAAATAAAGATAACCGAAATGAGGACTCCATGAAGAAGGTATAAAACAAAGCCAGGTTCTGGATGAAGTCGCGAAACGCTAGTTACGGAATAAACAGAAGGGTCCGAAAGTCTGGAAGAGAACAAATGAAATGATCTAATTTTGAAGTCGTCCGAAAAATTAGACGTGCGCCTTCAACACTGGATAGTCTTAGTTGTTTTTTCCGATTTTCACTCGTTCCTTCCTCCGTTTACTTCTTCTTTTTATTTTTATTTCATAAATGTCAGCCACTGTTGCCATTCTTTTCATTTAACCTTGTGGTCAACTAAGTGTTAATAACTGAAGGCAGCAAAATAAATCATACTTATATTAAACTAAATATGTCAGTGACTGAAGACAAAAAAATAAATATTCATCCTCACTTAAAACTTGCAATAACTGAATGCAACAAAATAAATAATAAGTAAAAAGCATTACATTTCGCAGCACATTATACAACATTTATATATAGTATCTTTACATACATGTCGAAATACAAAAATATTTATTTTGTTAAGCCAACAGATTGTTTCCTAAAGCATTCGCCCCACGCATCTAAACCTGGGTCACAACGGTTGGAATTTGGTATACCTCGACAAAATACAATTTCTTTTTGCAGGTACACGTTTTTCGTGGTTAAGGTATTTTTTTTTATTTCAAGTGTAAATTACATGATATGGTTCGTTTGTATCATTACGCATATATATATATATATATATATATATATATATATATATATATATATATATATATATATATATATATATATATATATATATATATATATATATATATACTCGTATATATATATATATATATATATATATATATATATATATATATATACTCGTATATATATATATATATATATATATATATATATATATATATATATATATATATATATATATATATACCATTTAGATACACAAACCAAACAGTTACAAAAAGTAACTTAGACCTTTCATGATACATTTTTGAGACTGAGCACGCGACAAGACGAAAATTAGGATAAAGAAAGGAGGCCAGAGTCCCTTGGGAGTCAATGTACCGTGGTCTCAACACACGATCCTTCTCGAGTTGAAAATATAACAAATTTTCTGTACTGTAAATTATTTCGTTTGCCGATTTCACGATTTTATGTCTGAGCAATGATGAATTCAGAACGGTTCTCTGACGAAATTTTAAGTATGATTAATATAAATTACATTAATTTCTATCAAGTCACGTATTTTGAGCGTTGACAATTGACCACAGACGATGTGTCGCCACCTCAAATGACATAAATCAATCTCGTAAGTAAGAGTAAAATAAAATGACCTTTTAATGAATGCCAGGAGGACCTAAAATAAGACTAGTCGTCAAAAAACCAGGTGCCTTGTTCACTGCTTTACGTTAATAGAAGCACAGCGGAATGGCACAGAATGGAAGTGTCAACCTAGAATGGTATAAGAGAAGTGTACACACAACTTACTACTTTCCTTTATAGTACTCTAAAACAACGTACATACGTGCAATGGTCATTAACTCTCTCAAATGATTAACAAACAATTGTGACTCTCTCTCTCTCTCTCTCTCTCTCTCTCTCTCTCTCTCTCTCTCTCTCTCTCTCTCTCTCTCTCTGTGGGTGTCTATTTCCAATATTTTTCACATCAAGTAGCCTCTGACATCTGTGACGATTGTTTGATAGCACAGCCAACATGAGAAGAAACAAATTGGCCTCACATCCCGATCCAGATGACGAGGCAGAGAGACTGACCACCCACCCTTTGCAGATCGATCCAAATCAAATCCGACCGCGGCAATAACTCAAAACCTTAACCTTTGGACAATTATCAATGCCGCCTGCAACATGACCAATGATCCTGAAGATCCCCTCAAGTTGTCATGGCTACAGACAGCATAATATAAATAAACGGATGAAGTATATGAGAATGTAAAGAAAATGTGCTTATTGTTGGTTACTAAGACCATTTTTAAAAGGAGCCTGGAGAAGAGGCTATTATCTTTGAATACTTCAGAAGATAGCTGATGGACATAACATTGTCTGAGTCACTGAGTGCTCTCAAAACAAGTAGGAACCCTCAACCCTTTCCATTGCAAGACAATGACATGAACGAAAAAACGGATTATATTCTGACAAAATAAAATGGCGTCACACAATCACAGGTCATTGACGACGACCTACAAACAGTATGCTAGAGATCCTTTCAAATAAAAAAAAATTAATATAATAACTCTAAAGACCACCATCCTTTTTACAATAACATTTATTTATGTCAACAGCACTGCTCTAATGCTAATAATGCACTCAAGAAACAGTAGTGACGCGTTTTTATTTTTTTTTTTTTTTTTGTTTCATATTATATCACAATACTTTCTGCCAACCACATCTCGTCACTGGGCAGCATTACGTTAAAATTTCCTATTTAACCCGATATCAACATACTTAAGCTGTGGTCTTTATTCATCACCACATATCAGTATCACTGTTCGGTTATCAATACGAGTACACGCGTTGCTCATTATTACTTCCCTCTAAATCAGTGTTAATGACTGATAGAATGTTGTTAATTTTCAGACTTTTTCTTTTTATACGCCTAGCAGGAACATCACCGACCTTCCCTTCTTAAGGCCGTCAAAGTATTTATGCAGATCTCTCTGTGGCAATTTGCACTTCATTATTGAGACTTTCTGGCAGTTTTTATTAATGGTTACATAACACGTAATCCCCACCCCACGTCCTTAAAATAATGTTTGAAGCTAACATACAAGTAGCTCTACTGCAACTTTACAACAGCTGTTTTGAAACGCGTTTGCTTCTGATGTCTACAGAGTCCGTCTCATGCTACTCCAATAAACCATTTCTTTTTCTGTCAATAAACCACTTCTTTTTCTGTCTCTGACCTTTCACCCTAGAGAAATCCACTTTTCCAAAGACTCCCCTGAAATTTACCTTCCGAAACTAACGTCCAACCTCTCTCTCTCTCTCTCTCTCTCTCTCTCTCTCTCTATCTCTCTCTCTCTCTCTCTCTCTCTCTCTCTCCTGTCTGGGATCAAAGCTCTACTTGCGGTTTGCATCTAACGAAGGACGCTTCAGCTGCTCCTTCAGCAATCTGTCTTCATCCCTCGCACGCCCTTGACTTCATAACAAAGGTTTCCTTGCATTTCAGCGGGCTCCTGCGGTCTATTCTTGTGTCGGCTTCAGTCGTCATTACATCAGGGTGAATTTCAAAGCAAGGTTTATTCTACAGATTTGGGGGGAAATGGCCCTTTGGGTGTCATCGGCTCGTATCGTTATTAACAGGCACTGAATATAGATTAGCTATAAATTATAAGTGGGATACTATATAAATGATCCTATAATGGACACAATAAATTTGTCAATAGCTTCTTCACAACTAAAATAACATTACGAACAAAATCACAGAATATTAGGGCAATCAAACATTACTGGGGAATGCTGTGATTACCAAACATGAATAACAGCACAAAAAACACAGTTCTTCGTTAGCCATCTCCACTGCTCCTTGGATACCCTCCTGTGACACCCTTGGGAACCGACAAACTCAAGCTTAAAACTCTGCATTTTGGACTGGTCCAAGTTCATTTATGTTAGCGTACTGGTGGATCAAGTGAGAACAATTTCAAAAAAATTTTTGCACCTCTTTTGGCATGAAACGATGGATTTTACTTTCAAAATTTCAATCGAGTTAATTCTAACATTTTTGCACCCTTACATTTTCACAAGCGCATCTTATGATGCATTTTGAAACTATTTTTTCCCAAATACCTGTGCTCATTTATAAACAATGCAGAGGTCACCTACATCCAGGCCTTATTTTAGATTTAGCGTACATATGTTCCCCTTTAGTGACGTCTCTTGACTTAGCGCAATTTAAAGGTGATCGTGAGGGAGGGAGTTCCACTGATGTGCAAATCATTTCAAAAACATATAATTCTTTCACTTAATTTGGTATTAAAGTTCGGATAGACCTCTGCCTTGTCACTTTCGCATTGCTCTGCATCAGAGAGAAACCCTAGTACGAACATGGGGACTGCAGATGCCAATATCGAGTCAACTCGGGTGTGACAATGACACCGTTTGTCAAGGGCAACTTCAGCCGATGCACCACAAGCTAGGATTTCATACAAAAGAATAACGGATCGTAACGCTGAAACGTTTTCAAAGGCGGCTTGATCATTCATCCAATCGATAACTATAGTCAAAACATACATCCCGGGATAGTGTTGATAAACTGGAAGATGTTAAACATAACCGAAGTAAAAATAAAATCTTTTGCATATGGAACATTCTGTATATTAAGTACTGGCTCTTCATATTTTTTTCTCTACTGTCCTCAGAAATTTATGTCCGTTAAACAAAACTGAATTAAGAGCAACTCGCCTTACGGCATTGTTTAGCCCTGGACGCTTGGAAAAAAAATTAGGGGGAAAAACACTTTCGAACTGTCAGCGGAATAACAATATATGTTTACGGTACAACCTTGGATAGGCCTAATCCTACGGCTACAACGGTAGTGATTCAGAGTAAATTCGTAGTGGTGTGGTTGGTTTAGATTACGCCACCACAGGATCTTGTCTAAAGGCAACTTGGGAAGTGTAGTAAGGAGTAGATGGGAATAAAACGCCTGTTGTGGGTATGTGGATTCGGTACAACAAACCAACGAAATGCGTAAAGAAACAAATATAAGTTAATAAAATGCAAACCAAGAAAAACAGTATAGGCTACCCGTACAATGTATTTCCCACAACTTAATCATTCTAAATATGGAAAACGCTCCCTATTCTTGCCTCTTTCACTAGTAGTGTAATATAAAACATTTGACTCAATAAAATTACACTTGCTTCAAAGCTTTGTTACCTACTGTTTAGACGAGAAACAGCAAAATCCTCAAGTTAGGGGACTAAATGTGTTTAAATGATATCTTATTTTTATTTTTCATCCGTTTATTTATTTTCGTTTTCTAGACCAAAGCATATTCACTTTAACCTCGCGCCTACCTATTGAATATTCTGAGCCAGGGATCTGGGATAGGCCTAAAGCCATTTCAACAAACCCGCATGACTCGACGATTACCCATAAATATGTAGAACATGTTACGCGTTAAACAGACTTGATCTAACAATGTAATTATTTTCAACAGCTGTGTTTCCCATTCATTAAAGCAACAACAGGACAATATTTCACATTTTACTTAAAATGAACATACACACGAACATCTGCAAAACTAGATGGAGGAAGACACGCAGTTACTCGAGAGAGAGAGAGAGAGAGAGAGAGAGAGAGAGAGAGAGAGAGAGAGAGAGAGAGAGAGAGAAACTTTGTCGTTTCACTTCTAATGTGTCCCTTAAAAAGCGTCAGTCCCTTACATTTATGAAACTATTCCATTCAATGAATAATTCTCCTAATCTGGTTGGTTAGTTTGCAACAAGCCAGGGTTACGTCAGTATGAACCCATGCCAAAAATGGGGTATTGTACGGGTATTAAGGAAATATAAGGCCTGATGTGACCTGTAGACTTATCCCATCCTGCTGATACAAGCCTAATTCAATAAGCCTCATTTACCTTGGCTAGAAATGTCATGTACCTAGTTTTTGCACAACTGGGTACAGCGTCAAGCTAAAGAAGGTAGCCTATGACTAGGTCTAGTCTTATGGGTTTATTATGCCACATGTACATTACATACTTTTAAGTGATTGCACACATATTTAATATTACGGATGAAAGGATTGAACATTGCATAAAAAAAAGTAAGAGAATACCTTTCAATGTTCGTACTATGAAGAGATTTTCGTCTGTGGACATGGACTGGTCCTAATTTACTTCGTAATGACTCCTGGCTTATTATAGCCAACGAACCAAAGTTTTAAAAATGGGAAAAGTTGCTTAGGCTTATGAAAATTTTCCTCCAACACGACGCTGTGATGAGCTATGGCCTTGTCAAAGCTTCTCAACAGTAATAAAGACGAAAAGTTTTCTTGTAGGCCACGGCTTTTAGTCTCCATTATGATACTAACACACCTCTTGAAAATATTACGTAGGCCTACCTTCAATAACGATTCCTTCACGAATAAATTTACCGTGTCTCGTAAAAAATAAAGCAGCAGTCTGAATAAACAAATTCACATCCTCCACAGGAGACAACCACACTGATAAATGACGAGTGCTGATTAATCTAACCCACGGAGGGGCAAAACAAATGGTTAGCAGTTGCCGCTAAGTTCGCTAAGCGGTTGTTGTCAGTGACGCGCGGGTACTTTTTCTCTTTAACGGTTCTTTAGTTTGTGGAAGATGCTTGATTTTGCAATAATTAAAACGTACAACGCATTTTTTTTTATATAAACTTCCGTCATTACTGGTCTGAAGTTTGCAAGAGTATAGCAATTTATAAAGAATTTATTAATCGACAGTATTTTTGTGGGTTTATTTTGTAACTTTCTGTCTGAGCTTCGAAACACTGAACAAACAAGGAACGGTCTGAGACTTGCACAGAAATGCTATATTTTCACTTTCAATAAAAAAAAATCTGTAAGATTACAATTATTACCATTATCAAAATAATAGTAATTACTGCCGCTGTTATCCATTGTTAATAATGAACGTTTTTCTTATCATCCTTATCACTGATCTTAATATGAGTCCATTCACATGAGCTGAAGAAAGGCTAAATGTTGAGAATAAGTTCAAGTGGACATGAGACGGCTCTCAGCCAAATGGTCTGACTAGTTTAACAAACATCATCTCCAGCTCGTTTTCAAAGTTGGTGTGAATCAATTAACGAATTTAAGTTGGGACTTGTGAAAGCCATTAGAAAATCTCAGAGCCTGTCAGGTATATTTCAAGTAATAAATAAATAAATAAATAAATAAATAAATAAATAAATAAATAAATAAGACAAATGCCACTACAGTCCAGGGGAAAGTTCTACCTATGAGAAGTCCAGGTCACAAACATTAGACCATATCTTCCCACATTCCATCTGTGGGAAAACTAAAGTCTCGGACAATACGATTCAATGACTGCTTTTTTACCTTTCTACTTCCCAATCTCTGGAATTCTCTTCCCGTTTCTGTTTTTCCTGACTCTTATAACCTTTCTTCTTCCAAATTTCTATCGTTTCCTTCATGTCAAGGTCCTTAAAGCTTCTCTAATTTCTTTTTTTGTTTTTATTTCCTTCAGGTTGAGGCCATAAAAGGACATAGCAGGCATCTTGACTCAAATGCCTTTAGACTAAAAAAAAAAAAGCATTTATTTCTTTCGTTACCCTTTCTCCTTAACAGAATGACATTTTAAAGCCATGGGTAGAGAGAGAGAGAGAGAGAGAGAGAGAGAGAGAGAGAGAGAGAGAGAATATGAAACATGTTGCACTTAGGTTACGCCACAACAAGCTTCTATCTTATCATGCCAATGATAATCAATGCAACAAACACCTGATACTAACAGACGATACTTTACAATGACTATTTAAGGATTCTGGAATACTGATATCAAGTTGTTTTTATTCAACCTTGAAATTCTCTATTTTTCTCCATGATACACGGGTTTCAAAATACTGTTCATACAAGAATGACTTGGTCTACCAGCAGGTTCCATGTCCTACCTTTGTTATTTTTTTTAAAGAGTTAGAATCCCTCTTGAAATAATACTCTATTAACATTACATGCAAAATATATGTGATACATCGACCGTAATTTAAGATATATTATCTTGAAAACAAGACGTCATACATACGCATAACACGTGAGTGTATGCGTAAATGCATACGCCCCTTTACGTATTTTTACATAAGGATATATTGTGGGATTTCCCCGAGGCATCAGACGTCAAGTTTTACCGAAGGGTCCCTCAGGGTGGTCAAGTGGTACTTCTCTGGACTCGAGTGCGTAACATCTAAAGGACTGTATTACATAACGTCAAAATATGGGAACTTGTCGACGTTCTTCACATTAGAGGGACTCCATTAAGGTGTGTGTGTATATATATATATATATATATATATATATATATATATATATATATATATATATATATTATATAATGTTAATTTGAATGTCATCTAAAATGTCCCCTACTGACTCATGACCGAAACATCAAAAATTATTCGAACAGAATATTTTTTCTCTACGTTTTGTTAGAATACCGAAAATGCTATAATGGTGTTACCCTAGATTCCTAAATATACCTAGCAAATTCATTCATTCTTACCTAATAAATAAAATATACGGAAGGTTTGTGGGCACCCATCGCTACCCCAGGGTATTCTACTGAACTCTCTCTCATCGGCGAAAAAATTTAGTTACGTAAGGTAGTCCTATATAACAATGCTACTTTGAAGTTGATCCCTTCCGCAAAATCTCTCTCTCTCTCTCTCTCTCTCTCTCTCTCTCTCTCTCTCTCTCTCTCTCCTTTCCATAGGAACCTCCTTTACAACTCTACGAGCCCTTTGTGTCTGGATGCTCCTAGGGAAGTTTTAGGCCAAAGTTATAATGGTAAAAAACTATTTCTATCCAACATCAACCGTTATTGTACGGGGTGAAGTACTTTTAAAATTATTTTTTTCCTCACTCGTATACTTCATTCCCATTTGACAAAAAAAAAAGTTATGCCTATATAGAACACATCTGCTCCTTCCTTTCAGTTTTCTGTAAAAGAAAACTATTGTGTCGGCTTTGTCTGTCCGTCCGCACTTTATTTCTGCCCGCACTTTTTCTGTCCGCCCTCATATCTTAAAAACTGCTAAGGCTAGAGGGCTTCAAATTGGTATGTTGATCATCTACCCTCCAATCATCAAGCCTACCAAATTGCAGCCCTCTAGCCTCAGTAGTTTTTATTTTATTTAAGGTTGAAGTTAGCCATAATCGTGCTTCTGGCAACTATGTAGGATAGGCCACCACCGGCTCGTGGTTAAAGTTTCAGGGGCCGCGGCTCATGCGGCATTTTACCGAGACCACCAAAAGATAGATCTATATTCGGTGGCCTTGATTATATGCTGTAGCGGCTGTACAGAAAACTCGACTGCACCGAAGAAACTTCAGCATATTTTTTACTTGTTTCGTTTTGAATTAAAGCTTACCATATCCTTGACGAAAATAAAATGTGCCTCTTTTGAACGACTAGGCCTAGTCTTCCGGAAAAGGTCAAACAAAGCACAAGATCAATCCGATGGGAAGAAACTTATTATTACACTGTTTCCTGTTGACTATGGCGGTGTTACATGTATTGGGTGACTGGTCAAAGGATGTGGCTCGCAGCCAAAACAGAAAAGGTCTTGGGGCTGGCAACCTCATCTCAAAAAAAAAAAAAAAACTTGTAAAAAGTGGGAATAAATATATATATATGTATATATATATATATATATATATATATATATATACTCGTATATATATATATATATAATATATATATATATATATATAATATATATATATATATATATATATATATATATATATATATATATATACAATAGTGCGTGGTTCCAAAGAATACACGAGACAACCTAACCTAACCACTAAATCTACACGATATTCTCGATTTCAGTCAATCGTTTGCCAGTAATTACTCCATCTATACCACACTGCCTAATAAAATAGACTCAAATATTAATGAATCACAAGCACCAGAAAGCTGATGACTGAAGCGTTTCAGCAGAATCTGGAAACGTGGGAGCAATCACAGAGCTCTGGCTTTGAGGCTTTGAGCCTAAGAAAACGCCAGAGTTGATGAAATAACAGATTCAAACTCACTGTCCAAACATTGCCCATAATGGATATTAAAGGCTAGTGAGAATTATGTCGCTCACAGAGAGAGAGAGAGAGAGAGAGAGAGAAGAGAGAGAGAGAGAGAGAGAGAGAGTGGTGGTGGTGGCGGTGTTCCTCCCCATTCAAGGAGATTACCCAACATCTAACATTAAGTCACAATAACGCGTCGAGATGCGACTGGAGTTGTCCATTTCTAAAAACCATTTTGCCCTAATGGAACCGGTGTTTCCCACCTGCTACTCCCCTATTAATGGTCCGCGGGTCTTAGCTCTAATTACTAGTAATTCAGACGATGGTTTACATGGCCACCGTGCCTTTTATGTGTAAGAGGAAGAGGCTGCAGTTCGGAGCTTGGAGTACATGGCGAAAGGAAGGATTTAATTGCTACGATTTCCTTTCTCCGGGAGCAGTTTGCGACTTGGTTATTCCCACAGCTTCCCAATGAATAGATTTGTTGTTCCCGGGAAAAACTTTCACTGCTAGGATTTCGTTGTTTTATTTATTTATTTTCGTGTTTTTTTCGATCTTGGAATGTTGACTTCAAAAGCGTTTATTTTTTTTCTTCTTTTTTTGTTCTTCTGAGATTAAGTTTGGATGTCATTGTGGCAATCCAGAGCTCCCAATTTGGCTTTACCCTTCCCTTTGCCCTGTTACTACAAGTCTCACCGTTAATTTTTACTACTCTGAATCGGCACGCGCCCAAGACCTACCGTAAATAAAATTGTTGGAAACGAAGTACCCTGACACCTGAGACAAAGACTTAAGCAACAACTTATTAGAATTCCTGGGAACTCCTTTCTCACTGAGAACGCTGCCTGAATGTTAATACTCAACTGACTAAGACAGCGGTTTGAGGCTTTATTGGAGAAATTAAGTTTATTATGAATGTAAATCAAGTACTTGAACAATACCAAAGGTAAAATGTTTCCACCGCAATCAAAATAAAAGTTACATCAGTGTCCCCACGTGGACTTTCGAGAACTGAATGTGTGATTAAGAGACGCATAAAATTATTTCTCGATAATTTCGGACTTGTGTGAGAAGAGAAAAGACAAAACTGAAGTTTTCCTTTTTAAGAATGTTTTTTTGATTTGAAGTTGCGCTGGCACATTGTTTCAGAAATAATTTAATACACAAAACAATACACGGAAAATTACAGAAATGCTGCAAGAATTTCGAACTGAAAAATGAAAAACTGAAAAAATCTCATCGCAGATGCAAAATCGCTCTTAAAGAGTTCAAAACCATAAATGGTCTTGAAATTTTATACAAAAATATCATAAACATAAGTAACAAACTTCTTAGGAATATACCTTTTAATCAAATATTACTACACCCAACTGTTATTTCACAATGAACAAACATCTATAATGAACAATATTTGAAGGCCATTATAGCTTGCAAAGCAAATTTCCATTAAATGTAGAGCCAGTACACGAATGAGAAAGTAGAAAAGAATAACAAATAAAATAACATATAATAGAGGGCCGTCTTTTTAGCCCACAGTTGTTGCAACAGTTAACTGAAGAATATTAATCTATCACTTTACTGACTTATTTCTTTATCTACTTTTTTAATTTCCGTTTTCATTACCGACATAATGTTTCTCGGTCAACGTTTTTAATGAAAATCAAACGAAAACAATGACACTTTAGTTTTAAATCCGACGCATTGAAATTCAAAGCACAGACGCAACACAAAGAGTAAAGAATACTTTAAATAAAGTCACATCGACAAAATCACGAACAACTGATGGGTGTCTCCCACTCTTGGCATGAAGGGAAACTGAGACAAATGTCAATTGTGTCGCCCAAATCAAAAGGAGAGTTATAGCCACAGATCCCAAACCCCGATAAAAGAGGAGTTAAACTTAAGGTCCACGGCGCTCTGGCATTTAATAATTTGAATCCAAAAGCCACCGGAGCGAACGGGATATAATATAAAACCACTGAACTAAAAACTAAAGTACGATACCTGTTAACCCCCGCAATAACATCAAGGTTAAGAGCCTTCCTTCATGCCAGCACAGTCTTCGCAGCGGAAGAGGGAAGGAAATGAGACTATGATATAAAAGCGAGAGACGGAAATTGCATATGCGCACTTTCGGGCGTGTTTTTCTTCAATGGCTTTTGGCGAGACGTTATGAACACGGTTTAACTCCAACTTCTGATACCTCAGTTTTCGTTTATGGTTAAGGAATCTGATCGGTATACAGGCTGCCCAAGACTAACTCGGTCCGACGCAAGGAAGTGGGAGTTGGTGGCGATCTCGTCGTTAAAAGTAAATTGATTCAGCGATCACAGTAGAATATTTTGAAAGCGAATGGCGTAAAGGAACGACTGACTGACGGACTGCTATAACAGGTCAGGGCTCCAAGCATTTGGTACAGATTTTCTGGCATGGAATAATCAGATGATTCTGTTTTAATCACAAAACACCACAAGATTTACGAAGCTTGCTTGACAAAATTCATCATATTCCTAGAGACATGGAATTCAAGATAAATCCGTGAGAAACATAGAGAACAGAATACGCACAAAGGGATGAAAGAGGTGGAATCTTTTAAATGTTTTTCAAAACAGTGATATCCAGGACAGGCTGTCTCGAGTTGGAATTCTGTAAAAGACCAACATGAGTAAATCAATGTGTAGGCTGAACGGGATATTGGCATCAAATTCAATGAAGCTGCTCACGAACGAAAGATAATACATAAATATTGCCACACGGATATGAATCACGCTATGACTATGAATATAAATCTAAAATATTTTCAAAAGAATCAGATGAAAGGCAAGTGTGGAAAATGAATAAGGTAATTTACGACAGACGATGATGATGCCATCTAACGACATCTGTAAATTATGCAGTTTGTTTACATCGATTTGCGCGGAAAAAACAGTCAACTGCTGCACTGTAAGCAACAATGTTTTCATTGGACCAACCGCTCGATCGTCATGAATCAATACACAGTTTACAGCGAGTCTGGTCTTTGTTACAAACTTATCACGACCTGTTTCTGCAAAAAATATATTATTCTACAATAATCTAAAATCCTGATTCCAACTTTCGCAGACAGCGTTGCTGATTACTGTGTTACAAATGCGACGGTTGCTGCAAAAGTAATTGCTACACTTTCCGTCTGATATAAAGTCCAGCTTTCCATTCAGTGCTCGATAAATTTGCCGATGATTACTGCATTGGCGAATGTAACGTCAGTAATTGCTTCTCACTATGAAGCAAATTGAATGACAGTCGTCATACATGTTAATTATCCACTCACTGTCACACGTGTTGTTATGCATAACAACTGCGAGTGACATGAGTGCATGAAATAACAAACAGATATATGCTGTACAGTGACCTAGCTGCTGAATGCTGCATAGCGTACGATCAGAAATGCTGAATGCTGCATAGTGTACAATCAGTAATGCCGAATGCGTCATAGCATACAATCAGAAATGCTGAATGCTGCATAGCGTTCAATCAGAAATGCTGAATGCTGCATAGCATTCAATCAGGAATACTGAATGCTGCATAGCTTACAATCAGAAATGCTGAATGCTGCATGACATATAATCAGAAATGAAGAATGCTGCATAGGGTACAATCATGCCGAATGCTGCATATTGTACAATCAGAAATGCCGAATGCTGCATAGCGTCCAATCAGAAATGCTGAATGCTGCATAGCGTACAATCAGAAATGCTGAATGCTGCATAGTGTACAATCAGAAATGCTGAATGCTGCATAGCGTACAGTCAGAAATGCCGAATGCTACATAGTGTACAATCATGCTGAATGCTGCGTAACGTACAATCAGAAATGCTGAATGCTGCATAGCGTACAATCAGAAATGCTGAATGCTGCATAGCGTACAATCAGAAATGCTGAATGCTGCATGGCGTACAATCAGAAATTCCGAATGCTGCATAGTGTACAATCATGCTGAATGCTACATAACGTACAATCAGAAATGCTGAATGCTGCATAGCGTACAATCAGAAATGCCGAATGCTGCATAGCGTACAATCAGAAATGCTGAATGCTACATAGCGCACAATCACGTGACTAATGATTTGTTGACACTTGGTGAATTAATTTGACTGCGACTTAGTACACATTATACGATCTGGCAACTGGCAATTATCCCTGATTGCCGATGGCGCCAATTTTCCGTTATTACTCAATTTTGTCAACTGGCAATTGCTGATAATTGTACGAGTTTGTTTCCAATTGCGGCAAATGGATTATGTTTTCCACTTATTACTTCCAAGATATGGTATTTGTCCCTTGTCATACAAAATTTCCAAAAACCATACTCTTTGCTCTGGAGTTTTCAGTTTATGATTTCTCATAAAGGAAAGATCTTTGAAAATTAGCACAGTCGATCTACACTGATGGAAAGCACAGAAATCTTTGTTCTTGTATAATTATGAAGAAACCGGTGCAAAGTAATCAGTCTATTTTTCTGTGAAATTTCTTTCATTTTTATGACAATAATATGCGACATGGAAATCACTTTTTTTTTTTTTTGCTGCGTGGCAAGAAAATAAACAACGTTATCATTAAATACCTTTTCTTTTCTTGTATCTACTTATGATGCATTATAGAAAACTGTCGTTTATATAAATATATATATACAGTATATATATATATATATATATATATATATATATATATATATATATATATATATATATATAAATAATATATATATATATATATATATATATATATATATATATATATAATATATATATATATATAATATATATAAATATAATGGCCTGTCGAGTCGCCATCAAGAATTCCTCGTTATTATTAACTACGTGACCGTAAAATACCCACAATGATATGTTTAGACCTTAGCCCTCCCACCCGGGAAATACAAGCAGCCCAAAACGCTTCTCGAATTCGAGCGTCCAAAAAGTTTGGGCCGAGTTGGTACTCACTCAAGAGAGGCATCAGCGACACCTCCAGATTTCTCGACCGGAAAGATTTGATGGTTTTTTCCCCACAGGAATAAGAACCAGTTCTAGATTTTTTCTTTCTGTAAAAGAAAACTATTTGTCTGTCCGTCCACACTTCTTTTGTCCGCCCTCAGGTCTTGAAAACCACTGAGGCTGGAGGGCTGGAAATTGGTATTATGATCATCCACCTTCCAATCATCAGACATACCAAATTGCAGCCATCTAGCCTCCGGTAGTTTTTACTTTATTTAAGATTAAAGTTAGCCACAATCGTGCGTTTGGCAACGATAGAAGACAGGCCACCACTACGCCATGTGAAGTTTCCTGGGCCGCGGCTCATACAGCATTATACCGAGACCAACTAAAGATAGATCTATTTTCGGTGTTCATGATTATACGTAACACAGAAAATTTGATTGCGCCGAAGAAACTTGGAGGCACTTTTTACTTTCTTTCCTTATTTTCCCTCTCGGTTTTGTTTGCACATCACAAAAATGTTTAAGGCGTTGATGTATAATGGCGTTGACGTGCCAGATACTCATCTTCATCAATCAATCAATCCCGTAACGGTTTGTCTACTGTCGTACACCGTTGGCTTCAAAGAGTCAAACAAGACAGATAATTGCTTCTCGACATAAGGTATAAAGTTCAGAGGCGATAAACCATATTTCCATCGCACAAAAAATAAAAATAAAAAGTAGAGAATTAGTCAATAACAAAAGAGAACAAAGCACAAGCGCAGCAGAACAGAAGGCAAGGCAAAAAGGTAGAAACAAGGCTTACAAGGTCAGAACCTGACCAGCATAAAGGCCAATCCTAATCCTCGACTCCCTGCATAAAAAAAAAAAAAATCCTTGTTGTTTGTAGTGATTCATGGGACCCACATAAATATGTTACGGGATATGTTCTGTGGTTTTTATGGAATATGTTTCGTGGTTTTTATGGAATATGTCTTGTGTGGTTTTTGTTCTGTGGTTTACTTTCCCGGATTT